>JASSUY010023743.1:0-21580 GCA_032466535.1 Forpus xanthops | reverse complement strand
CCCCCCCCCCCCCCCCCCCCCCCCCCCCCCCCCCCCCCAGAAACTATAAACAGGGAGGGACAGGTATTGTGGTAGTTCTTCAATGATAATGCGGGAGACTGAGTTCCATCCAGTAGAAGCATCTCCCCGTGGATAATCTGAGCAAGTCCCGACCCAGATGGCAATGTCCACCAAACCAGCATTGATCCCTTCACACAGACCTTCCACTGGTTAAAGACAAAAATCCAGTTACCTCAGCAAACACAACTACTTTGTATTTCATCACTGAAGAGGGACGCCAGTACTTGAGAACAGCAGTTCATTGCAAGATGGTGCTGTTTAGTTAAACCTGAATAGTACTTTTCAAAATAAAAACTATTAGAGATGTGGCAGCATAGGTTAGAGTCATGCACTGCCTTTATCCATGCTGCTTCTTGAGGTCTGTTGCAGTACCTGCAGCAGATCACAACCCACAGGATGGGTATGTGGGAGGTACACCTGCATCTGTAAACATCCAAATTCACTACCTAGTAGATGGGATATGGCTTCAATTCCATCTAGCCATCCTTTCAGCTGTGGTGGAGAGGGGGAATAGGCGCACAGCCATAACTGGCTTCCATTGCTGAGCCCCGCAAAGGTGATTCCCACCCTGTAACCCTGTAATCTTTTCCGCTCTTAATTCATTGCTTCTGTGTAAAGTTCCACTTCTGCTGTCCCTTTGGTTTTTCCCCCACTAACACCAGTACTTGGGGGTGGGTTAATGAAGACAGGTGGGTCCTACCTCTTAATGAAAAAAACTATCATAACTGTAGATGTTAGATTTCACACAGTCATGAAATAGTATAGGGAGGAAAATGGGGAAAGTGTAGACTTGACGTTTAGTCCCCTGTTTCTAGTATCACCTTTTATGTTGAAGTGACTTCACAACTTTGCCTTTTGCTTAGCAACTGAGTAATGGTTTCCAACTATTTCACTTTGGAGGTATATTTGTGGCCACCTGAAATTATAATAGAAATTCTAGGAGGAATAAATCTTAATTTTATGCACAGATAATGTGCAAATATCAGTGTGACATGACTCTTCTTGGCAAAAAGGCAGTTTCTCCACATGCTAAAACAGCACAGAATGTCTCTACAGTCATGTTATAGCAAAGATCATTAGAACTGTCTGGATAGAAATTATTCCATTTCTGAATTGCAGGATGTAAGTGCCATGAAAAATACCACAGTAATGAAGCCCCAATTAATAAATAATTCTTACACTGTTACTATTGATAGTCACCTGTGAGACAGCAGAGTAGGAGTAACAAGTGTTAGCTGGCCACTCTTCCTCCTCCTTTCAGTCTTTTGAGTTTATGAGGCAGACTGTACCCTGGGCACTTGGTAACTAGACTTGCTACTGGCTTCTCCATCTCTGTTCATGCAGTCTCAGCATACATACCTGAAGAAGTTCGGTGTATATTAATAGTAGAATTCAGCTCCGGGCTTCCTTGATCTAAATAGATTATGGCTTCAATAGGAAGTGGCCCAGCACATTCTGCTCCATTAAAAGTGAAGTACCAGCGCTGACAACAGGCACTTCTGCATTTTAGCCGAAGTGATCCACTGAAGAGAACACGGAGAGCACTGTTGGAGCGCATCTTTGTAAATGTGCATTCCTGAGAAGAGAAAAAAATGCTGTGGTAGCAACCTCTGTTTTAACCTATTTATTTTCTATATATTTACATTTAAAAAATAGATTTAGGAATATACTAGGAATACATTTATTTCAGAATTGTTTCACTATTCTCTTTTGTCCCTTCCCTCTGGAAAAAATAGAACAAAAGAAGAAAAAAGTACAGCCTGGCAAATAATGTATGGTGCAGAGATGCAAATCAGAAGCAGCACCTCATAGATGGTAATGGAGAATGGGGATTGTGGAAATTCTTAATTTTATTTAGATAATATCTGCTGTTAAGTTGGTAACCTAGTTACATTCCTGGGTTCAGGTAAAGGGATATGACCTGTCTGAAGGCTGTATGCAAGTCTTTGCATGAGAGGACAGTACAATTTCTGTGTCTGTTACCAGAAATGCTGGATTCAACAATTACAGGATTTGTGAGAGGCTTAAACTCTGCTAAAAGCTCCACAATTGAAAAAGACACATTTTCAGGTTTTTAAGAGGTTGTTATTACCTGTCTTCAAAATGCTGGATATCAGGGGATGGGGGAAGCTAGGGACAGTTCTGCAAGTACATGGCAATAAGAAATGTCAACTCAGAGGCTGACTCTCACTCAAAGCACAGCAATAGCAGTTAAATTTCTCCTACCACTCTGAGCATTGCTTCATAGCTGTGATTGATTGATCACCCCTCCTATGGAGACAGGCTGAGAGTTGGCTTGTTCAGCCTGGAGAAGAGAAGGCTCCAGGGAGACCTCATAGCAGCCTTCTACTGCTTAAAAGGGCCTACAAGAAATCTGGAGAGGTACTATTTACAAGGGCATGAAGTGGTAGGACAAGGGAGAATGGCTTTAAACTGAAAGAGGGCAGATTTAGATCAGACAATAGGAAGAAATTCTTCAATGTGAGGTTGGTGGGACACTGGAACAGAATGTCAGGAGAAGTTGTGGCTGCCCCAACCCTGGCAGTGTTCAAGGCCAGGTTGGACGGGGCTTTGAGCAACCTGGTCTAGTGGAAAGTGTCCCTGCCCATGGCAGGGGGTTGGAACTGGATGATCTTTAAGGTCCCTTCCAACCCAAACCATTCTATGACTCTATGAAAAAGGCTGTAAGGAGAAACCTGTATGATTGGTGCTACCCAGCTCACAGAGTCCAATTGAGACTGCTGTGGTTGGTGCAGTGCAGCATCCACAGCAAAAGTAACTTACTGCTATCTTCCCAAGATCGATGCCGTAGTTAAGTGCACTCCATGAACACTGCTTGAAGTTGGGTGTCCAGGGCTCTTCAATGCTCTCACGCATGCACTCACCCTTCTCCCCCTTCATCCCATCCCGTCCTGGGATCCCAGGTGTCCCGGGGATCCCGTTGGCTCCTGGGTTTCCATCCCGTCCAGGAACACCACTGGGGCCTTGCAGGCACACGCCATTGTACTGAAACACAGAACAGATCCTGCTGCTTCCATCCCTCACTCAGAGGGTAACCAAGTTAAGCACAAACAACAACAAACACAACCCCCCTGCTGTGACAGGTGATTTCTGGATCACCAAGAAGATGCTTCCGTAGAGGAAAAAAAAGGAAAAATAGAAGTTCAAAGATAAGCAATGCCAGCAGAATTTGCTATAAATTAAGACTCCAATTATTTTATGAAAAGATGCATAAACCCTAGAATGAAAATGTGGTCATGTCCAAGGATTAAAACCTGTTGGAAAACCTCAGAAGATCCAAAATGTTTCAGTACAGAAACAAAAAAAAAAAAGGGTTGGATGTTAACAGTTACTTTCTCCTACCTCACCATTGCTTGTGTCACTGTCTTGGCCAATAGGCTTCCATTACTATTTTTCCCTTTTCTTAAAAAAAAGAAAACAAAAAAACAATCAGTGAAGAAAACTTTGCATTTCACAGAGAGCAGAGGTTAACACCGGTTTCTTTCTGTTACCCCTTCTCCGTGACAGAACCATGTTGCAATAGTCACACTGCACAAATCAGATTCCAGAGTGCACACAGTAAGTTGGTGTTGATGTGAATGTGGGAAGCTGCACCCAGGAACAATCCCAAACTCAGGATCCTCATTCATAGCAGTGGGAAGGCACACGTCGGAGGGTCAGCACACTGTTATTCTCCCTAACATCACAGTATTGGGAAAGGTCAAACATTGCACAGTAAACACACATTGCCTTTGTACCTTATGAGATTTGGGGTTGCCCTCCTTGGAGAGAAGGTTTGTGCAGCCCAGAGCTCCTTCCCCAGCAGCCCGCTGGATGCTGGGGGACACCCGAGTATGGAGCTGGGAGAGCAGGAAAAGAAACAGAGCAGGAACCTGCAGGACTTTCACTTTAAATGCTCTTGCCCATCTGGTAACTGACTGCTTCCTCTTCATCCCAAGAGAAGGAGGGTCTTCATCCCGAAGGTCTGCTCTTGACCTTTCTCCTCTTTCTCTTCATACATTTTAAACCACTTAATCCCTACACGTTTCAAAAAGAAATGGCCATGCAAACTATTCCCCCTCCTGCAAGCCATACCACTACTGCACCATGGGAGCTATAAGCTACAGCCCCTGCCCTCTGTCCTTTGTCCTTTGTCCTTTGTCAGACTGGCCAACTTCATTCTTCTGAGGTTGTTCCTTTTCCAGGGCTTTTGTGCACAAAGCATCATGGCATCCCAGCCTCAGCTGGAGCCACTACAAATAAAATGAGTGACTGTATGAAGAGCTCTAGTAAGCAGTGAGGTGGGAGTTGGACTAATGGATGCTGGCATTCCCTTAGGACCTTCACCAAAGAAAACACTGTTGACAAATGGCAGTGGAAACAGTGGGATGCTATAATCAAGGATACATCTAGAAGTTGTTAGCTGGAGAGCAGGCTGCTGGGCAAAGCACACACTGACTCAGAGACCATGTGAATAATGCAAAGACATTTTTGTTACACACAGCACTGGTTATCTGCTTTTGCTGCTCTTTTTCCATTGGATGCTACTTGTAACAGTGACTGGCTCTGGCTTTTCACATGTGGTTACTCACCGCAGAAATGCCAAGGATGTGGAAACTGGGGAGAGCTGGGGGCAGATGAGGCTCAGACCTCATGCTTTCTTATGCTGGAAATGCATAAAGCTCCTTTTAAAAAGTCCACTGAAGGCAGCATCCTCTCTGGGGCATAACTTCATGCTGCCCTGAAGGGGCTTTGCTGCTTACTCTCTGGCACCCAAAAGCATGGAGCGATGCAAGACCACTGCTCCAACAAAATCTCCATGTTTGCAGACTCATTATTCTCAATGTACTTCAATTTCCACAATTAAAGGGTAATAAGGCGGTGTGAAAGTGAAGGAGCTTTGTACCAGTGGTGCTTCCAGCACACCACTTCAAGGGATCTCTCTGGAGACGATAGCAGAAATGGCACTGTCACTGCTTTTCTATAGGAGGTGAACGGCAGTTCAGCCACTCACAGAAATAGCTTCACATCTGCTTTCTGCATTCCAAAGACTGGAAAATCTTCCTTCTTTCGTCTATCCCTGAGACAGGATAGTCCCTGTGCATCCAGGTTTCTAGTTGCAATGGAACGGCAGTCCCAGGTGCCAAAGGGGATAATGCATCAACACCACGCCGAGGCAAAGGGGGTCGGTAAGCGTGCAGATACGCCTTTTGCAGTAACTAACGGCTGCTAAAGAGCAGTCTTCTGATTTCTCTCTTTGTCGTTTATTATCCACTGGCCCTTTGGGATCTGAACATCACCACCGACGGGCAGGGACTGCGTGCGGGTTCCCGTCACGGCCGGGAGCGGAGCCCACCACGGCTTCAGCCGCAGGCTCTGTACGCACCCACCCGCCGCAAACCATCGCTTTCTATCAAAGCCCTTCCAACCCTTCCTCAGCATTTTCCTCATTCGGCACAGCCAGGGCGTAATAAAAAACAACCCAAGGCAGAACCCAAGAGCGAATCCGAGCAGCGCGGGACCCGGCGGTGGCCCCGGCGGTGCCCGGCCCGCAGCGGCGGACAGGTTTTCCGAATACCGCTGGTTTTTCCTTCCTTTCCCGACCTTTGCAATGCAAGCGCCGAGCGGCTCCACATTCCCCAGCCCCCGCCGCCCCGACCCCGCCGCTCTCACCATGTCCACCACCTCCCGCTGCCGCAGCGCCTTCTGCTTCCCCTTAGGGCTCTCCGAGCCTCCGGGCGGCGGGGCTGCCCCCAGCAGCAGCGCCAGCAGCAGCAGCACCGAGGCGGCGGTGCCCGGGGCTCGGGGCATGGTGCGGGACGGGGCAGCGGTCCTTGGGCCGGGGTCTGCGGCGCAGGGGCCGTGTCTGCCGCTCCGAGCGGCAGCGCGGGGATAAATGAGCCTTTCAGAGCGCGGAGCCCCAGCGCGCTCCCCGGGGAGGCCCGGAATTTCCATCCTGTAACCGAGCGGGAACGTCCAGAGCCGCCCCCCCGCAGCCATTGGCAAAGGGGCCGGAGGGCGCCCGCCCCTCGGATCAGCCCCACGGAGCTCGCCCCGGGCGGCGCCGGCAGCTCCGGACCGGCCCTGCAGAGCACCGGAGAGCCTCGTCCGGGCCTGGGGAACTCGCCCTGGGTCTGGGAACACCTTTCCGCCAAGAAATCCCGTAGCGGCCCAGCAGGAGTTGCACCGTGAGTGCAAATGGTGATAAACCAGCAGCAGCTGGATAGAAATCACTGGGTTTGGTTTAACAGAAGCGCCGGTTAAGGGCACAAAATCCTTCTAAACAGCGGAATTCGGGCTTTTATCGAAGAGCTCTGTGTTGCCTGAGTGAACATTGTCAATTTAGTAACCCAAGGAAGAACACAATTTAATAACCCAATCTCATTGTGTCATTTAAAGCAATATTTTTAATCATAATAGAAATGCAAGCACTATGAAATAAAGGATGCTGTGTGCTCGTAAGCATTAGAGAAACAGCAAATATTCAAAAGATAACTTCTGCGTGCTGCGATCTTCCTGGGGTTTGTAGAAGTAGAGTTTCCAGAAGGGGGAGATCAGCTTTGGTACATTTTTCTTCTCAAGTATTTAACAAAAGCACGCATTTCTTCCCTAGAATGCATACCATAGGACATTGAGCCATTTATGATGGCCCGGATTTTTGTTTAGGCTAAACCTCTTCTGTGGGTCTGCCCTGCAGTTAGTTACTTCTGTGCTTCAAGCCACTTCTGCCTTTCTCCCCCCTCCATGTCTGAACAACAGCAGTGAGATGAGATTTGCACCACAGGTCACTCCACTGGCGTCAGCCCTGGCACACACCGTCCTGGGCACTGGGACTGACACCAGCCTCATGGCTGAGGTGGGGACTCCTGCCCTGTGAGGGATGGCAGCCATACACTAACAGCTGGAGAAGGATCCCTAAACCAGTTGGGAAAATTCATGGAATGTTGTAAATTCTTAATTATGGCGACTGCTTCTGTGGCAGCTTCAGTGAGCATCACACGAAGCAGAGGCTTCATGGTGCAGCAGTTTGGGTCTGAACTAAAAGCTTTTAATCCCAAATGGCTGGCTCTGCCAGGGAAAGCAAACTGGGGAGAGCTGTAAAAGAAGCTCTCAGCAAATACCGGTGGCACATCTGCTTTGAGTTCTAGTGAGTGCACTGGGCAGTTCCCAGTGCTCATTTGATTTGCAATGTGCATTATTATCTGGGAAACAGAAATGTCAACATCCTCCTCAGCCCGCTTCAGTTCAAGCAAGCTTTGCCATCTGCTAGGCTTGTGCTCTGTGGGATTTTGATATATTGAAAAGCTTCTGAGGACAGCAACTGTTGTTGAATGCTGGTGAAATACTGGACTGAGAACTACTGATCTACTTTGCCTTAACTATTTCCCAGACAAAAGGAGCTATTGTAATAAAATTGTAATAAACTAGGATCTGAATTACATCAACTAGTGATTCCTTTATCTTACCCATACTGCCATACAATACACAATTTAGCTTTTGCATGTGGCTTTGCAAACACATCAGCAAAGATGATGAGGTACATACATCCACCATTTAAATGTCACTAAAATCTTCCACTTGGCCAGTCTGATGCTGCACAATGCAGGCGGTCTCATGCAAAGTCAGCGTGGCACCATCAGTGCAATGTGCACAGCAGATGCTTGCACCATGAGGCTGGTGCTGTCACTGCTGGTGCCATGACTCCACTGCAACTTGAGCTGCTGTCCCCCTCACACAGCCTCTCAGCATCCCCAAACACAAGCCTGGAGAGGAGGATGTGCCCAGACATGCATGTATTTCCATTCACCTCAGTCACAAAATGTTTAAATTCAAGAGGCTGCCCTCTGGGTCACTGGGTATCTCCACCTTTCTTGTGAAAACTCTTCTTGTTTATGAATACTATTTATTACAGCACTGGTTTGAATTCAACCAGTAACTGCTATTCATTCGTTGATCTTCACTAAGCAAAATAGTTACAGTAGGAAAGATCAGCTTTTTCCATGGGAACCCATTGCAGAGCCTGGGAATAAAAGACCAGGTCTATACTCCAAATCTGGTAAAAGAGACCAAGATCCCATAGAATAGACCCAGATCTGGTTGAAGAGTCTCCTTATACAGTGAGGAGAAGCTTTAACTACTTGGAAATAGATTCTCCTCAGATGGGAACTATATCACCTGTGGCTTTTCACAGCCAGAAAAAACAGACTTGGGTGTCTAAATACTACAGAAGATTCAAGGCTGAGGACCCTGAGCCAAATGAGGCCCAGTAAGGTAAGTGCCTAGACCAGGACATTTCCTTTGCCTTTAACTCTTACTGTATTATACAGTTCCCTGTCCTGGCAGTGTCTGGGGATTTTGGCTTTAATTGGCAGGCATACCTAGACATTGCATTGGGGAACTCGTGTGCCACGGGGCAAGCAGCAGAGAGCTCAGGGTCAGCACTGCAGTGCTCAGCATCACAACATTCAGGATTCTTTCTGATCTACCTTTTGTGGTTTTAATTATGGAGATCATAGTTTGGCTCTTGTTTACTTTATTCATAAATTCAGGGGGAGTTGTAAGTTGGTGTAAAAGGCTGGGATCAGAGAAGACTGTTGAATTTCTTGAATGGCTCTTTGCAGCCTGCCCGTCTGACCCAGCAGACAAAGAGCCATCTGTGCTGCTGTAGAAGAAAACCAAAATAGGAGCTCTCAGGGAAATTTGTTACAGGTTTAAGAAACAGATTTCATTTTCTCCCACAAAAAAAACTTCGGAACTGCCTAAAAAATGATGGGATTGTGGCTTCGATCTCTTCTAACACTTTATAACTTAAATATATTCATATGTATTCATATTCTTAATGTTCTAAAATAATCCAAAACTTCTTTTATTTTGCTGCTTTACTAGCACAGATAAGCCTATTTTAAAAAACCTTCCAAAAGCTTCTAAACAGAATGACAAACATGGCATTGTAGTCATAGCAGAGCTTTGCAGATACATGCTAACATTTGAATCCCAAAACCAAGGTTGGGGTAAATTCTTTAGTGGATTATAATACTTCTTGCTGTCCTTGTTTCTGCCTTTAGGAAAAGCTTAGACATGTAAGTCATATCAATACTCTGCTTGTGGAGAGTCTGTACCTCCAGGTGACAGACAAGTCATGCTGATAGTTCCCTATGCAAGCCATGAAAGAAAAAGTTGATCATCTGAAGGACAGTCAGAAATGACAGGCAGGGGGTAGAGGATCATAATGGAGTTTGTCGAAGGCAAGGTACCTGTCAGGAAAGCATATGCTAACCCTTCAGAGGTTTCTCTGAGGAATGGGGTTCCTGTGTCCATACCCAAGAGGACAGTATATTCTGAGTGTGAGAGAAAAATCCTGCAGTTAAGCGTTAATTCCTTACTTCTGAGTAAGCACAGGGCAGTTCTTAATGTTACCATAAGAAACATCATATTTCTGCACAATAGAAAACACTAGAGAGAGGATTAACACTTTTTATTACTCAGATTAATTAAGCTTTCTATTGAGAGAAACCTTTAACATTGTTACCAACAAGTCCAGACCAGGACATATGTCAGAAGCCAAGGAGCTCATCCCGTGGAAACAGCTTCTTTGATCTCTTTTTGCTGTCCAAGTTGTCAGTTATTTAGAGTTTCATTTCCCTATAGCTGTGGCGTTTACAATAATAATGGAAGGATTGAACATCTTAAACTAGACACCACTCATGAATTGTCCAACAGAGTTAGATAACCTTTAATAAAACCTTCTGGGGGAACTGCTTCACTGATGAAGGATAACTCAGGATATCCAGGCAGTTCCATAGTGCAAACTTGATGATGAAAAGCACATACTGAGCCCTGTTTTCACTGACTGCTCATTGCAGATTTCTGACTCCGGAGTACCCTGGGCTGTGCCTCTGTCACCCAATGACAGCTGCAATCCCGGCTGCAGCCATGGGGATGTTTTGGTTGGAAGGGGTACCCAAAGCGTATCTGGTTGAAGCAGGTCCAGTTAGATCGAGTGGCTCTAGGACTTGCATGCACGGTAGAATGGGAAAATTGATTCAGTCCACTGGTTTTTAAGTAAATTCAGCCGGCCTTCAGTGAATCACTCTGTGCAAGGGGAGACCTGGAGCTCAGGAGAAACATTTGCTTATTAGCGTGACTGTGAATTAGTTGATGGTAGAAAAATTACTTGTCTGCCTCATGAATCCTCAATTAATAGAAACACCTTTTGCAGAACTGAGAAGTTAACTTTCCTTGAGTCCTGCACTAGTAAGTAGTTATTAGGATGTGAAATGCACTGCTCCATTCAGACATTAAAGCTTCTGCAACGAAGGGAACCATCTTGGTTTTCCTACACTATTCAACTGCATTGCCACAGGTCTGTCCTTCCAGTTTTGGAAGACAGAACCTTGAGTTAGCGTTAATCCTAAAATTACAGGGATAGACTTGAACTTTGATATTCAAAGTTTTGTTTATGTTAATTTTTTGTTTAATTTATGTTTATTTTTATTTGTATACAGCAAGTCCATTAAAGGCATTTCTGGGAACAAGCAAGACAGCAATGAGGAGTGAGATACAGGCTGAAGAAGGGCTGTGCAGCCTTTCAGCTTACAGAAAGCAGACATCTATTGCTCATACAAAATACATGGAAGCCTGTAAATGTAAGAGTATTTGGCCACAAAACCAAATAAATTGGCCCAGGACACTCAACAGTTGTACAAAACTTCCTGTCTCAGAGAAGAACAGAAGAGTACCGTTAGGTCTGAATTTTCATGGTTGTAAAAGCCTCTGCCTGTTGAATGTGGTGATGGTACCTGGAACCCACAGGTTTCCTGAGACTTCATTTCTCACAGCCACCCTGTCCTCAGCAAAGAAATGCCATAGCTTGCTGCAATCAGGGCTGTGGAGCTTCTGGGCAGCACCTACCTCATCTGCTCGCTGATGACCCACAGCCACCAAAAGGGCAATGGATTTACAGGGGCTGCTGCGTTAGGCACAGGAAGAGAGATTCACCATGGTTCAGTGGCATCACCCCATAGGTAGTCCAAAGGATACTTCAGCAGAGAAACACCTGCATTAAGATTATTTTAATAATATTTCTAAAATATTTAACAATATTAATATTATTATATATAATATTATTTTAATAATATTTCTAAATATTTAATAATATTTCCAAAATAGAAACCTTATTTGACTGCAACAGCAAGCAACTAGTGCAATGGTGCTGAAAAGGATCAAGCACAACACTGAATCTCTGGCCCATGTGAAGATGAAATTGAGTTTGGCCAGAACAGTGAAAGCCCTACCAGGTTCCTGTGGAGAAAAATGTTTTTCAGGTCCTTCTTTTACAGTTTTTGCAGCAGATGCTCATCTAACTGTGCTTTTGTGACTTTGTTTCTAGTGTGATTCCTTAACTTCTGCCCTTGTGATTAAAAATCTCAGTTATGAGTTAACAATTTCCCATTGCCAAGTAGAGAAGCTTTCAGTATGTGTGCCCTAAAAATATCTAACACGGTTGAGGCTGTATTAATTTACAAGGCAAAGTCCTCCCTTGTTTTTTATTGAGTGTTCTCTTGGATTTCCTACTGGCTTGGCGACTTTCCATTTCTCTTCAGAGGGAACTTCATCCTGACTATCAGCTTCTCTCACAGTGTTCCTTCTCAGGATGACCTTGCCTACTAAAATCCCATTTTAAGGAAAACAGCTACAATTAATTTGCATTGTGAGTCCTGACTTCAGCCAGCCATTTGCACCTCATCCTCTCACTGCCATGTCACACCCATTAGTGCCATCTCTTTGCATTTCAATGGAATGACACATCTGGATTGTTAATCCTTGTAATGCACCCATTTGTTCTTTAGTTGGAAGTCTGGATTACAGCCCTGCATGCAGGCATCTGGAAGGAGAGCAAGTACTCAGAGAGGACTGTGGGCACCACTGGTGACTTAAACCCAGTGCCAAAGAATCTGTTCAGCTGCTTCAGCATCCTCAAATCCTTCCTCTTCTACTGGGTCACTGAGAACTTGCATGCACTCTCAGATAGCAGTTATGAAACTACCAGAGCTGGGGCTGGAGAGAATGCAGCTTCCCAGATCAGTTAAGCCATTAACTAATTTACTAACTTACAAATCATTTCCTCTAGGATCTTATCTGGGAGGGTCTTATTTTTGTACCTATGTAATGTCTTTGCGATCCAGGTTGTGGTCAGGCAGAACGTGAGGAAGATAAACTGGGAGGCACAGTACCTTCATAAATATATAGATACTTCAGTCATCCTTCATACACACTCACATGAAGCATACTTTTTCTTGTAAAGATCACACTGGTGGCTGTGTCTAATGATCCCACCACCACCTCTGTAACTTACAAGCCTACTTAATGGGAGTAGAATTTCTTCTTGCCATTTCTCTTCATCTTGTATGCCAAAAGTTTTAAAATTGAGTATGTTCCTCTTCACCTAGAACTCCTGATGTTTCCTGCCCATTCTGCCATACCTGAGAATATGCTCTCCCCTCCAGTTCTACTCTCAGTGTTGAGTGCCTGTTCAGCACTTCCACAAAACCTGCTTTCTTCCACACAGTTCTTGCAGCTCCTCTCCAGCTCATGTTTGTATTGAGAAACCAGTGATGAGCCATTTAATGAAGACAGATCTTTGTGTTTAATGTATCTCGTGTTTGTGGCTATTTTAACACGTAAGACCTGAAATAAAACAGACTTTTATTTCAGATTTAACTTCTACAAAGTTGAATTCCAGGGAACAAGCATTAATGAAGAGCTCTGATATAAATGTCCTGGCACGTTTTTAATCTTTTAATTATAGTTTGCATCTCAAGTGCTTTTTAATAGGAAGTAAAATAGGATTTCATAGATGTACGTCAGAAAGATACCCTGAGCTCCGCTTCTAGAGATAAAAAGCAGGCAGCTCATGAAGGTGTGGTATAGATTGCACAACTTCTTTATGTTTAATTACAGTTAAATTCTAGTCCACTGAAGAAAGCAAAAAAGGTTAGCATGATAAAGGATAAAAATCAGAGCGAAAGAATAAGTGCAAAGGAAAGCAATGCACAGGAAATAACATATTCCCGTGAGACTCTAAAATCCCCTTGGTGCCAGCCATCTAAATTGCTGCAAATACCAGTGGTTAAACTGGCAGAGATCCTTACCAGTGAGCGCAGCCAAACACCAGCGGTCAAGTACCTTCAAAGACCCATTCAATGCATGGCCAGTGTCAAGGGAGGGATGTAGCATTTCTCCTTTAATGCGCAGCCATCTGGAATTGTGCATTGGGAGACTGGGTGGTCAGACTTCAAAAGGAAACACAATTCCTCATCCTATTCAGCTACTGCCTTCTTCAGTGCTTCGCAGAATGCACAACCTACTTTTGTTGAAGGTCAACTTTTCGTATTTAAATAGCTTTTTAAATTTTGCTTCTGAAATACAACTGGATTTGACATCTTTAAATCAAATCTGTTCTGTACCCTGTAAATAAAAAGGACCTACATTTCTCTGTACATGAGCTGAACAATTGTCAGTGTGATGCTTCAGCCTGTTTACGCTCCACTCCTGAACCATTGAGGGTTTTTTAACTTTAAAAATGATTTAAAGAGGTTTTAAATACTGCAGAGATCTTTCTTATGATCTGATGACAGCACCTTTCAAACACGAACAAAACAACCCTTTTTTCCATTCCCTGGGTTACTTTTGCAGACTTGAATTATTTTTTCCCACCCTCCCAAAAGATCAGCAAAATAGGACAGTTAAGGTATAGTATAAACAACAGGTACCACGAAACCACTGTATTGGTAATTTTGGTGTTATTTTCTGTAATATCAGTGTTATTTTTAATCACGAATATGATATAGCATGTTAAATTTATCTTGTCCTTTGATAGGGTTTTATATGCAACCTGAAACTTCAGTATAATGCATACTTTGAAGTGGTTTGACAGATCCATTAAAAGGAAGAAGAGACATAAAAGTCCATTTGGTACAGATATTCTAAGGCTTGGAGAGTTTGCAGTAGCCTTTATTCTAGCTTTCTGCAAACAAAGCCAGACAAGAGGACTGAAAGGGCTGCATCAATCTTTCAAACGGACTTATAGTGCATCTTTTACAAGGTAGCCAATCTCAATTGAATTACTTCAGTTGATGGAGATAAACTAAGAATAACCTCTTAGGGGAACAAGAAAAGCCCTTTGGATATGAGTCATCTATTTGCAGTTTTAACTTTGGTCAGATAACAGATAAAACCCGGAAGAGTTTCTTTAATGAAAGGTGTAATGAGGCTCTCTATAGTCCATCTTGTAATGCAGTCTTCCATACCCTGACTCTTTCTCTCAGTTTCTTCCTCCCCATCGTTTTTGTGGGCATTCAAATAGCTGCTTAACTTTCCAGTTACTACTTGTGTATTTCGAAGTTAATCTCTTCATCCAGGGATCACCATCACTTTAGCTATACAGGTCACCCTGGGAAGTCACAGTTTGCACATTATTTCTGGTACAGCAGCATTGGAACACACAAGCGCTACAATCTCAATCTACCACTGATGCATTTCATCTCCACTGAATGTTATGATTACTGCCTAGTATTTCACAGTTCTTTGACATGGTATCTCTTTTTAAGCCCACCCTCTTGCTGTAACTTCAAAATTACCCTGTATTTATCTTTTTTTTAGAGCATTTACCACTAAAGTGACTTTTCCTAAACTATCAAAAAATTGGAATATTAAATAAATGAAAAATGCATGTCTATTTTAAGAAAGTTCCAGTGAGAGCGTGGAAATAGATATTCTGTGTCATCTAAAGGGGGTCTTTAACTAGAAATGAAAGAATGCTCTAAATGTCAGGATGAAAGAACTAGTTCAAGTTTCTTCCTCTTTCATAACTCTTCACGTTCATGTGCACAATAGCCAGCATTGTTCTGCCTCAATTCCTTGCTTACACAGGAGGGATAAAAACATTGCAAACTTGTTACCTCACACAGCTCTATGAAGAAAAAAAAATACATTAAAGTGTCTTAGGTGCAAAAATACTGCGGTAATAGAGCAACAAGCATGCTACATCTAGTTAAAGGAAATATCAGCTCACAAGTTCTTACAACGGTATATTTTATTACTAACAAAGACGGTAACAACAAAGCTCTTCAACATGTGTATAAAGTCACCCGTTTATAAACATGAAGGGTACTTAGTGTGCATTTCCACAGGAGAGTTTTCAGATCTCACTGTCCTTCCCAACAGCAAGAATTCTGTCTATTTTTCATGTGGAAATTATAAGAGAAATAGCATGTCCTATCAAAGGCAATAAATTACAAATGCTAAAATGCAGACTCCATAACAGAAAGTTAAATACATTCAATTTTCAATGCCTGGTGGATAAAACAAATAACTTTGGTTTATCAGAACTGTGGTTCCTGTTGATTCAGCATTTACATGATTTTTTTACCATGCAATTTTGACTGACTGTTCAAAGCATCAGTATGATGCCCAAATTAGAACACAATTCTCTGCATAGTATCAGAATATTAAGAAATATTCTTATTAGTAAGCAAATTCCAGGTGCTGAACAGTCTAATAAAATGCATTGACATTTACGTTTAGAAAAAGGAAAAATTCTGGCTCTAAATCATCTGAAGCACCAAGTCATATTGACTTCACTGCAGCCATGATTTCTTAGGAGCCAAACAACGAAATTCTTACCCACGTCAGTAGTGCTTGCTTTTGAGAACCACCCTATCATAAGAAAGGCTACATGTATTAAGGCCTTTTGGATTTAAAGAAAATATATTGCTGTAGCATATAGAAAATTAAGCTTTGTAGAAAAACTATTAAGGTCTTATTTAAAGTAAATATATTGTTAAACAAGCCTGTATATTAATAACTCTGCAGTTTGTTTTCTGCAAGATATTTCTCTACAGAATTAAAAAAATTAAGTTGCATAGATAGAACGTGAAACATACACTTGCACTGCAGCTCAGTAGAAAAACCCAGTGTGTACTTCAGGATCTGCCCCCAACCAGCCAGGGATCTGAAGTGCTTGCTTCTTTGGTATGATGCATGGGATCACCACACCAGAAGGGGCTACAGGAAGCATTTTTCTGAAGTAGTCCTGCATCTAACACATTGGCCCTTCAGCAGGATGCACAGATGTCCAACCAGCCCTGTGCCAATCTACAGTGTATATCACATTACACATACAGTACAATCTGCTTTTTGCAGAACCAAGTAACATGGTCTGATCACCACAGGACTGCTGACTTTAGTAACAACCTGGGGAAGTATGTTAGCCTTCCTAAGTTTGTACAATACATACAAAACAGTAGTTATAAATGTTGACCTTCTGCAGTCAGTTATTTACAAAATTCATTTTTATGTACAAAATAAGTCACCATAACTCCAGATTCCTTTTCATATTCAGTGTACAAGCTACCATAAATCAATGCTACAACTGATACACCACAACACGTAATTTAGGGACTATTTATAAATTTGTATTTCCCTTGTTTAAAGTGATACTGCTGTTAAAGACATAGTAAAAGATGAGGGAAAAAAAAAAAACCCAAGTCTTGGAAAATAACAAAGATGCAGATGGAACTTTCATGCCTGGAAAAGTAACAGTACTTTCGAAGCACTATTTTAATACAGTTCATTACAAAGTGTTCTTTCTATTGGGAATATTTGTTTCTCTCATCTTGTTAAATTACTGCTAGTCAAACCAGCCATATCCTACAGAACTTTAGTTTCCACTATTCCTGGATAGGATTAACTATAGTACATTACTGCTAACTGTCCCCACAACAAACCTACATCTTTTAAGTGCAAAGCAAGATATGTGTGTTTTTCAATAAGGCACAGAATAGCCAGTATTTCCAGTGTAACACAGAATCCCTATCGGTTTTATATACTGCAAATGTTCATATAAAATTTCAGTCTTTCAAAGGATATTTCCAGTGTAACGCAGAATCCCTATCAGTTTTATATACTGCAAATGTTCATATAAAATCTCAATTTTTCAGAGGTTTGAACTGTTTCCTGAATCCAACTCTCTTCTGGTATCTGAAGCTGAGTAGACAAGTAGTGGTAAGGAAGCTGACTGTGAGACATCAGGTATTTGGGAACAGCTGCTTTGTAATGGAGGAGATTCAACAAAATCACTCCTAGGAGTTATTCTAGAAGTAATGAAAAGGAAAATACAGGGAGTCAATTTTAAGCCCAGTGCATTACATTGGAAAAAATATTACAGTTTCATTACTAGAAATGTATTTAAGCTATATTCTTTTCAAGAGAATGCAGTACAGTTCTGTACATTTTGCCAAGCTCAGGGTCACCATTGCTCTTTTTCAGTCTTGTCCCCTCTCAAAATGATTACTGAGAGTATACAGATTCTTCAGAGAGAAGAAACAGAAAATTTACCAAAACAGAATTAATGGTTATACACATAAACAAGCAAAAGACTGAGTTAAGGAGCCTTACCTGCCTTCACCTGCTCTCCTCATACTCTCACTCAAGCTACTCAGGTGACACGTGCTATCTGCTTTACTTCTTTTTTCCACCTGATCCACAGTCAGTTTAGAACTAGATAACATTTGATCTCCACTGTTTTCACCTTCCTCGACTCTTCGGACTGATGTTCCATCCGCTTCTACCTCTTTCTCAGATGTCTCTGGAGAGGTTTTAATTTCTGCAACAGTTTCCTGGCTTAAGTAATCATGATTAGTGATTGCTACTGCAGAAGTTCCATGATTTGTTGTCCCACCGGTGCTGGTCCCCATTGACTTCGAAATGACTTTCAATCTGTGTGAAGTTGATTTGTAGTGCTTCTTTTTATGCTTAACTTTGGAATTATGCCTCAAGAAAAATTCACATGATTCTTGCAGCACTCTTCGACTTTCACTGATCGGACTGAAAGAAAATACAAGTGTGTAACTGAATGAAGGGGACAATCTAGACAGAGTGTAATATAGCTTTGTACACAAACCCATGAAAGAACAGCAATCAGTGATGCAGTCTGAGCTGGATGTTAATAAACATGAGATAAAGGAAAAAAAAAAGTGAAAAAAATAGGGGAAAAAAACCCAATCACAATGTCTCCAAAGTAATGATGTCTGTGGAACAACTAAATAAACAGATTTCTATATTTCTTATTTCTGTAAGTAGGTCCAATGACTTCAGCTGATTAACCATCTAAGACAGGAAAGCAGGATTAGCTCATAAGCAGCTGTATTATAAAATTAACTTTAGAGTAAACCTTGTTCAAGTGAAAAAAAGGTAAATATCATAAAACTGACTTCAGTATTTTCAAATTCTTATAGCTTAAAACAGTAACATCTGAAACACACAAAAAAATTATACAGGAAATGGAAAAAGAGGGGAGAGGGAAAGGAAGCTATAAGCTCACCATTGAGGAATGCAGATGTAAAATAAAAGGAGCTTAAGGACTGCTGCCTTGGGAAATCCAAAGAGAAAGATCTAAACCCACAGCATAATGTATGAGTAATACAGATACTTAAAATGAAATAATCAAGGAATAAAAAGAAATGGAAAAAATGACAACTACTAGAAACAGGCATGACATTTATAATCGGTTTAAATCCACAGATAGAAATGAAATAAATTAAGTAATAAAACTGAACTATCTGTTTCAGAAAAATAATAAGGAAAATAGATTAATATAATAAAAGTGATACTAAGGAGGGTTCAATGAAAATTAATTTTAAAATAAGACAAGCCTGGCAGAGGAGAAAAGCAGAGGATGTTATTATGACAGTAAACACAGCTAAGCACTGTGCTATTGAAGCATCCAGAACATGTGAAAAGCCGTAAACTGATGGCTGAAATTATCTTCCCCAATGCAACTGGAAACCAGAGATGCACTAGTCAATGCTAAACAACAATATGTCTTCTGCTTTACAAAAGAGAGCAAATCAGCAGAGGAAAATATTTTCTGTCTTCTGGAAATGTTGTCAAAAAGTCACCGCATATGTAAAACTTCCACAGACTCCAATGGAATTTTGCTGATGCCCATATGCGGCATTTAGAAAGGGTTGAACGACAACATTTTGATTGCCTGAGCTATATTTAAAGAAATAAGCCAGAATTCCAACTTATTTTAAGGTATAGACTTTAAAAAAACAGGAATAAGAAACAGTTCTTACTCTCTTTTGCGGTTTCTGTTGAAGAAATTGGCCCATTCAGAACAGGTCTTTTTACTTCCCACCCAGAAGACTGGAGATATGCCAACAATCAATGTTAGCAAATATTTCATCAGAAACAAAAATATTTCTGGTCTTGCTAGTGCCTTCGCCTAGAAGATAACAAAGTTGAATAAATGCAAAGAAGACTGTTGAATTATTCTTTTACACACAGAAAAGAAAATAAATGATGTAAAAGAGAACTTCTTATGGCTGCTGGTCTTTGTTGAGGCTTGCAAGGAGGACAAATGTTAGACATGTACAGTCATGTCAGACCTGGTTAATGTCTACATCTGAATACACACAGAGAAGATTAGTCAGAAGGAATTTTTTTTTTTAACTTGAAAGAAAAGATAATTGGGGGGTAACAGTATCAGTAACCATGTTCTTCAGAGATAGCTTGTACATATAAGATTTATCCCTTCAACTTAAAAGAAACAGTACATGGATGAGTTGGGAGCTAATCAGATTAGACAGCATATTCAAGGAGCCGCAGGGAACAAAAGAGTAGTTTCTTGTTTATTGCAAAATTAATCCACTTATTTGGAGAACTGGATCATAAGAGCAGAGATATTTAACTCAGAGATTATTATCTTCTGCTCCCATCCTGCAAATTTAATTTACATTAGCTGGCTTATCTGCCTGTCCCATCTATGAAAGTCACTATTTCTGTTAGCCAGGTAACAGCTACTTAAACTGAAGTTTAGTTTTCTTTGGTTTTGATCAGGCCAATATAATTAAAGTCTTCAAGCTAGCTCAGGTAAGCCAATGCTGAGCACACCACTTTAATCCACAGTTAGCACATGCTGTTTATTACAGGGACAGAACCCATTAAGTCTATCTTTGTATAACATTCCCTGTTGCTATTTACTCTTTCCAATAGGTTAATTATAGGCTGAGAATACATGCCCTATGTTGTTATGCCAAGCTATTATACGTAAGCACTAAGAAACAAAAGGTGTTTTTTTTAAAGCATCAAAGCCTTGTTTTCATCTTGTATATTTTGTAATTTTGAACCATTTAGGTTGATACAGAACCCAGTGAACACAAAAGTGTGCTTGTTAAGAACAGTAATGGAACTAAAGTAATAAAGAAGTCTGCAAGCTCTGCTACACTCAGTTTATACTAACTTCAACACACAGGATACAGAGGATGTTTAAGAACGTAAAAAGATCAAGCCCTATCATTCCATAATGCCTGTGCTTATATTCCTCTTTTTAATGATAGTTTATTGCAGTAAAAACACAGATGATAAGTGCAAAGCAATGAAAGATGACATGAGATACTTGCATTTCTCTTAGTGAGTGTCATCTTCTATATTTGTTCTTAACGGAAAGAAACCACAAATTACTTGCAATTGCAAGGTGCTTTATGTATTTATAAGAGATTTAATCCATAGAGAGTACTGCACATGGACAGATTTACTTTAAAAGCCCTTCAAAGGAAGCTGGCGTTTTAAGAATCGAAGTTAAATACAAACATTTCTGCACTTTAAAGTGGTTTTTCTTTTTTTGTTTGCTCTTTGGTTGGCTGGTTGGTTGTAAGATTTCTTCAGATTACTGAAAATCAGACCACAAATGACAACTATTATGGAAAAATATACTGGAAATTTGTTTTGTAATTTCAAGTGGTTTACACTTCTACCTTCAGAGATAAAAAAAAAAAAAAAGAATGATTTAAAATATATGGTTATATAAGCAACAAAATCCCATTTAGATGTTCTCAATCTTCAAGAATAATCATTTCAGCTTCAACTGAAATTGATGAAAATTCACCTTAAGTAATTTGATACTGAGCTAGGTACCCAAATAGTGAGCAACTACTTTTTAGGTACACATACTACAAACAATGATCCTCCTCCCAATATGAAATTTATTAGGCCTGGTCTTGTTCATTATCTTTGTCAGTGACATGGACAGTGGGATTGAGCGTGCCCTTAGCAAGTCTGGCGATGACACCAAGCTGTGTGGTTCGGTTGACACGTTGAAGGGAAGGAATGCCATCCAGAGAGACCTTGACACGCTTGTGAGGTGGGCTGATGCCAACCTGATGAAGTCCAGCCATGACAAGTGCAAGGTCCTACACCTGGGTCGGAGCAATCCCAGGCACAGCTGCAGGCTGGGCAGAGAAGAGATTCAGAGCAGCCCTGAGGAGAAGGACTTGAGGGTGCTGGTCAATGAGAGAATGAACATGAGCCAGCAGCGTGCACTCGCAGCCCAGAAAGCCAACCGTATCCTGGTCTGCATCAAAAGGAGTATGACCAGCAGATCAAGGGAGGTGATCCTGCCCCTCTACTCTGCTCTCGTGAGACCTCACTTGGAATATTGTGTGCAGTTCTGGTGTCC
>JASSUY010023742.1:10364-85425 GCA_032466535.1 Forpus xanthops | reverse complement strand
TATTTCCCTTGTCATTATTATTATTGGTGGTAGCAGCAGTGGTTTGTGTTATACCTTAGTTACTGGACTGCTCTTATGTCAACTTGTGGGAGTTACATTCTTTTGATTCTTCTCCCCATCCCCTCCCAGGAGCTGGGGGGAATAAAAAGGGGGGAGTGAGTGAGCGAACTGCCTGAGAGGCTTAAACCATGACAAGATTCAAGGACCACTCCAGCTGCTTTGTACTTTTTTTTTTTTTTTTTTCCCAAATACCTACGTGGAAGCAAGAATTAGCATTTCATACTGTTAGTCACAGGCAAGTTTTCCTTTGGATAAGAAATGGTTAAACAAGAGGTAGTACAGCAGTGTAGGAGAGACAAGCTGAAAGTAAGACAAGGCTTCCATCCATCTTAAAGAAGATAACTTTAAGGTATTAATATAAAATACACAGAATCAAGGAAATTCAAAGTTAATTAAGAAACTCTGCACTGTTGTGTCAAGATTATCTTTAGAAAGTTAAGATTGTTTTGAGCCACTGTGCTTTTAAGCACAGCGAGGTGCATTAATGTCTGCTGTACTTAGATTTTGAAACAGAATTTTTATAGAATTTTCTGCAGCCATGATAAACGGGAATATTTCTGACATTATATCAATTTTGCTTGTCTGCAATATTTCTGGTTTCTTGTCCACAATTTTGTATTATCTTAATGTAGAGTAAAATAGTTGAAGTAGACACAGCCTACATTTGGTATTGTTAAAATACAGGCCACAACTTTATTTAACTACATAAACAAGCATACGCAACTGTAGTGGATTAGGACATAACAGCCCTTAAGACCATTATTGGTGGGACTGGTCTACTCCGACATAAGCATTGCCTGAATTACTCCCTATTATAAGGTTATGCTACCTTAAGCTGTTCCTTGTAATATGAACCACAGCATGCAGTGCAGTTGCTAGTATTTTCCATATTTTTTTCACTACTGAGAAGGTACGTGGACAGACATATGAGGTAAGATACTTCTCAATTTTTTCTACATATCTACAGCTTAACTGTACTTCAGCCAGTCACTTTAGGTTTTCTGTCGAGGCAATGGAGATTTGTAAGTGCTTTTACAGTGAGATGCAAGTAGCCTGTTTTTGAATTATGATTTAGGAGGAAATTTATGGCATTTAAGGTGGCTATTTCTTTACACAAAAGAATGTACATGACTAACTCAGATATGGGCTTTTATATTTGACCAATTGTGCTGGAAGGAGACAAAAGTTTTAGATGGAAAATTAAAGAAGAAATTCCCACACCTGAGAATGTTAAGAATCAAAGCTATTAATGACTGTCCAATCCAAGTTCCAATCCAGCAGATGTCTTGACTATATTAAAGGGCAACTGTAAAACTCTCAGGGTGGAAGCTAATTTGACACTTAGAATTTGTGAATCTAGGGCCTAAGGCAAAGGAATTTGATAGCATATGGAAGCAGACAGCATCCTCTGACAAGCCATTTGTTCCTACAGAAAACATCAGCACCTTATCACTACCTGCAACTAAAAAGATCGGTACCACAGAATGATCAATAGCATATAAAAGATGTTTGAGATGATGCTGAAATCTTAGCATAAAGGCTATCAGTATATTTGTTAATAGCTTACAATTTATTTGCATCTAGAACCTTTAGAGATGTTGCTTTGCTTTTTGTCAGAGCTTAAACTGTAGTTACTGCAGTTACTACTGTAGTTATCAGTTACTACTGGCATGTAGTAAAGGGATATAGCATGGATAATTGCTTTTTTACACTTCATAATTCACTTTTTCAAGTGGATGTTGGCTACTTATTTTCTAGTGGGTGGCAATCCTTATCACTAACAGAATTATTTTATTGTAGGTAGCATACATTCAACTATTTTAAATCAGAAAGCTAAAAATGAAACAGTTGCAATTACACTGAATGCCTGGAAATTCAAAAGAACAGAAATAATACTAAAAACAAATCCTACAACATTTCATATGCAGCTTATCATGGAATCATAAAGAGATTAGGGTTGTAAGTGGCCTTAAAGATCATCTAGCTCCAATTCCCTTGCCATAGGCAGGGACTCCTTCTACTAGACTGAGTTGCTCAAACTTCAATAAGTGCAGGATATAGGAAACTCATTTCAGAGGAGGTGAAGGCAGTAGGATAATAATAGGTATGGAAACATTAAAAGACAATATTGTCATCTACTTATTCAGATTAATTTCAATCTGCTTTTAAATATTAGAGGAATAAAGTCCTACAATTCCTTCTTCAGTAGGATTAAACTGACAATGGCCTAAGATTTTGAACTCTCTTTAGTTATACTGGAATTGCTGCAAGTAGTCTAGCATGAGCTGTACCACATGTAGATTCAAGAAAGATGCTGGCAGCCTAACGGATCTGGTTACAGTTTCCTGATCTGGAGATGACTAGCCTCAGGATAAGGTATAGCTACCCTAATTTACATGCTGCAAAGTTGCTCTGTTCAACCAGACCCTCACCAAGACCCTGACTTGCTCCCACCATTTCATAGGAGGTAGTTGGTATAAGACATAATTATATACATGGAGATTCTTCCCACATGGGGAATATTAGATCAGCATAATTTTTTAGTGCCACAACTGAGGTTTAACATAAGTTTAAGATAAAAATACTTTTTTAATTGATAATGGTATACTTGGTCCACACTGACCAGTGTGCTCTATGAGAAAGAATAGTTGGATTGATAATCTTTGTACTGAAAATTGATTGAGTATGCAATATTTTCAATTACATTTCTTGGTTCTTGAAATTATGCTTTCTGCATAGCTGAAAAAAACCACTGTGATTTTAATGGCTGTCAGAAAACTCTACACAGCAAAATTACACATGCAGGTTATTTCTGTGCTTGAGGGAAGTCAAAAAGACAAAAAAACCTGTATGGGGTGGTGACAAGAAGATAAAATTTGAACCTATAATTATGCAAAAGTTTTGTCAATTTTTTTAAAACTAGTAATATACTCCGAGAATACTGCAAGTGATACATTAAAAAGCACAACTTCCATATACCACATTGAATAATCTGAACAAAGTGAATACAAACATATACAAAAAATCCATTAGAACTACAACAAAAACAGGATAGCAAATTTGATATGCTCAATCAGACATTTATGACTGGATTAATTACCACTAACATAAACCAGAGAGCATATGGAGAAAAGATGACATAACCTAGTAAGCTTTTTGTTAAAAAGTAATGCAGAGGCCACCAAATGGAACATATGTAAAAACCTCAGCTGCACACCAGATATTTACTACTCCATTTTTTTTTTTTTAGGTAACATATTAGGGCATCATGAGAAGCCATGAAGATTTAAATATAGTAACTTTTACCTATTACTCATTTTTTTCTTTCTATAACAATAAAGCATGGTTTGCTGATTACATGTCTCTTTCTCCCCCTTACTCTCTCCAATTTACGTTTATTAAATCTAAATAAAAGCACATTTTCCGAACATTATTTAGAGTTAGGTCTTATTGTCAACCAGGTTCTTATATATTTGAATGCTTTTCATACTAGCAGTATTTTATTACTATTTTTATTAACATATTCAATTAACATTTGCATTACCATATCATACTAACATGGTTCTAGAAAATGTTCATTGACACAAAAAGCATTTGAGAGGAACCAGAAGACAATTTCAGATGAGTTGGATACACATTATATCCACAGGGAATATATAATACAAAAAAATATTTTTTTCACTTCATATGTATTAAGCTATCATTTTCATAAATAGCTCTTGCATAGGCAAATATTTTTAACCTGTAATTCCCACAAGGATAAAAAGCACAAAATGCAGAAATATAAAGTTCACATTTGGAAAAAGAGATACATGAACAAACAAATAAATCTGTTTAGAATAGCTGTCAAATATTCAACTTCAAAATCCAGTGAATGTTTTTTATCACTGGAACAAATGGATTAAAACTGAGTAGTTTTTATGGAATTCACCTTTAGTCACGTTAATGTTTAACATTGTGCAAGCTAACTTTTAAAAGAGAGTAATAATTCTGAGATTTAACTACAGAAAAATTACATTAATAGAACCTTTTTTGAACTGCTACTTACCTGAATTTTTATTACTATACTTTTTAGGGTTCATTTTATGGGCCCTCTTCAGCATTAGCTGAGCAGTAGAAATATCCTTAAAACCCCTAGGGGAAGAGAATAACTTCCTAAGCATTTTGCATGTATTATGTTACATCAGCAGCATATTATTGTATAATACACTTTCAAAAAGAATACAAGTGCATATAGTACTTCTTTTGCGTGGTATGAAACTTTCTGAATTACACAGACAGCTGCAATACTTTACATTCTTGCAACTTATTAAGCTACTCTCTCATACTTGTAAAAGTAATTACAATAATTTTTATTTTGGTATAGAACAGAGATTCGTGAAAAGTGGAACTTAGAAAAGGCAAGCAATAAAAGTCAACTGTACTTTGTATATTCTTGGAAGTCACTATGTAAGCAAAATAGCTTAACATACCATTCTTCTGAAATTTTTTCTTCTTTTTGTGACATGAATGAATATGTCTTTTTTTTCTTCCAGTCAGAGAGCTGTGACATTGCTCCCTTCCCTGACCTGAAAACAAAGCAAAAGAGTGGTAGTGAGAGGAAGGTAAATAAGGCTCTTGGGTGACTATTTTGCAGCCTTTATTATTCTACAAGTTGTTTGTGCCTTTTAAAAGCACTTTTGGAGCTTGGAAATAATACAAAAAAATCTATTTTAATACTCCAGGAAGGCTTTATCTTGGAGAGTAATAAAAGTCTGCCATCAATTTGAAATGTTTACATTTCAATTACTTGGAGCATATTTCAGTCCTTTCTCTCCAAAAGAATGCAGCTGTGTAAGAAATCCCTTTTAATCTTTATCTAGTCTTACAAATCTCTATTTCAACATCTATGTTATATGTAAAAAATATGTTTTATGATTTAAAGTCAAACCTAGATAAATCAAAATACATACATATATTCTTATATTCTTAATTCTGATAGTCAATGAAAAACAACAACTGAATTTAATAGATTTGATTTTAACATGTTAATATATTTTTGAATCATAGATTGGTTTGGGTTGAAAGGGATGTTAAGGATCACTTATTCCAAACCTCCTTGCCATAGGCAGCGCCACCTTTCACTAGACTAGGTTGCTCAAAGCCCCATCCAAACTGGCCTTGAACAATTCCAGGGGTGGGGCAGCCATAGCTTCTGGGGGAAAACTGTTCCAGTGCCTCACCACTCCCATAGTGAAGAATTTTTTCCTAATATCTAATCTAAACCTCCCCTCTTTACTTTAAAGTCATTACCCCTTGCCTTATTGCTACATGCTCATGTAAAAAGGGTCTCTACAGATTTCTAGTAGGTCCCTTCAGGTACTGGAAGGCTGCTATAAGGTCTCTCTGTATTGCTCTTTTCTCCAGCCTGAAGAACTTCAACTCACTCAGCTTGTCTTCACAGTAAAGGTGCTTCAACCCTCTGATCACTTTTGTGGCCTTCCTCTAGACTAGTAGGTCCACATCCCTCTGGTGTTGGGGGCCAGGTCACGCTTCTTTTGATCCAGACCAGCATACAGTTGACTTTCTGGGCTGCAACTGCACATTGCCAGGTAGTGTTGATCTTCTCATCAACCAATGCACTAACTCTTTCTCCTCAGGGCTGTTCTCAGTCCATTCTCCGTCCAGTCTGTATTTGTGCTTGGGATTGCCTCAATTTTTTAACTCCAGTAACATCATATTAACCAAATGTAGCAAAAGCATAAGAAAACAGCCTCAAGTTTCCTTCATTTTGATTTTTATCAAAACAAAGGAACTAAATATAAAGCAAAAAAACAAAACAAAACAAACTTACCTGCTATGAAAGTGACTGTTTTCTGCTAAGTATGAATGTGGGCTGTTAATGCACTGCCCAACTTCTTGTGGTGACAATGGCAAACCATTTGAATGTTCACTGGAATGTGAAGGCCTAAAATACTTCTAAGTAAGAGAAGGAGAAAAATAATTCAGTTAATGATTCCTACAAGTTTGAGACTAAAATGTACAGGTAAACCTGCACCATGCTTTGTAGAGTCTGCTACCATAACAGAAAGGATTCTTAATAGTGATTTGCCCATTAGACCTTATATCTGGGGACTTATTCCCTAAATATAATGAATTATATTTTTATAGGACTTCTTTCTTTTAATTGTAGGAAATAAAACATTAGTATTACTAAGCTTGTAACAAGAAGAGAAAGCTCTACCAAAACAAAAAGCTAAAACTTCAAAGTTTGTCAAATAACTAGTAGACATTACAGTTTAATGACCTTTAGCTGTTCTGAAAACATTCAGCTGTTGTCATATAATGCAGATCTTAGTTTTTTTAAAGTAGTGTGTCAACTAGCAATTTTTAATCCCCTGCCAAATCTACAGATGAAGCACATCATCTTTTTTTTCTGCTACTGTGAAGTGTTGAAATAGGTCCAAAATAAAGAAAAAAATAAGCAAATGAAAGAAAATCTTAAAGAAAAATTTCATCTGGAGATGAGGAGGAAGTCTGAGACTTCTAAAAGTAATTGTGTTTTTCAAGTCAATAGATTGTCATATTAATCACCCCAGAATAGCATATCCTTAAGGAATGAATAAAGGCTGAAGAGTAAGAAGTTTCTGTGACATGTTACCTTTGGCCAGTACAGCTGGTTGGAGAGCAGGAGTGTTTTTGAAGGGAAACGGGTGGAATCTAGAGTTAGCCATTCCTCCTCTAATGCGGCCTGCATGAATGAGTAAAATTAAACAGTGCACTGATAAAATCAGTTTAGTTTTGACAGCTTTTTCAAAGTCTCTTAAATTGCCTTACTCACTGTTCCAAGTGTTTTCAAGTCATATATCAGAATTGCCACCTGTAGAGCAATTACACTTAAAACACCTCTGGAGATGCTGTATTATACATTTTTATTTAAATAAAAAATCAGATTAATAGTATTTGCGAGCTGTGTTTTTTTTTTTTTTTGTTTTTTTTTTTTTTTTGGGGGGGGGTATTCCACTTTTTTAGAGAAGATGCATCCTCTCCTCAAATTCTCATAATTTCATCCCAATATTGTTAATAAACCAAGTTACTAAAAAAGACTGTCATACAAAGACTGAATAAATACAGACCTAAGCTATTTAAAGGTCTAAAGAACATGAACAGCTTGGTTCACTGCTTTCGACTAGCATTTTATACCCAGATGTAGGCACCTGATCCTGTCAAACTTGTTTTTATTGAGTTGAATCAGTGAACAGTTTTCATTGAAACCTGGTGTTAAAAAAAGTGAATGCTATATGTACTTATTCCTTCAATTAATAAATTTGAGTTTTGGTGTTAAGGAATAATTTGTGACTGAAACAATAGCTTGGAATGAAGAAGGGTGACAAGATTAGGTGCTAACTTGTGTCTCTAGCACTTCAAGGCAGAATTCAGTTTTCTTTCATAAAAGAAAAATAAAGATTTTGTTTCAAACTCAGCTTGCATATGACTTATTTTTCTTATAAGTCCTTGAGTTTTTTCTGACCATCTGCTCTTTCACTGTATTCTGATAAGTGAGAGAAATAAATTACTCCTACACAGTAAGTAAATACTGCTGAAGAATTTGGCTTCTCTTACACAGGCCTCAGTCATTCAGTTTCTTCTTACTTCAGCAGCAAAGAGCCTGGGGTTTATTGTTTTGAAAATGTTTAATTTATAAAACTGTACTGTGCTTCTCCCATTCATAGAGTATTTCAGATTGCACGATTACTGACCCAGTGAAATTGTCTTTACTTTGGATACCTTACTGTTTGTGCAAAGAGAACTTTGCATAGCCTCAGACTGAGGAAGAAGGTCTTCCAAGCCCCCTGAAATCCTGAGACAAAAGGATCATATTCTGGCTATTTGAAAAGGTTACTTCAGGTAGTGGCCATATAATTTGGTAACTCTAAGACCACTGTTTTTTATTGCAAGGTAACGGTTAACTAATATTATTGTTCATCTTCCATTCAGACCTAACTGTTCAAAATAAATTTTCAATAAATATTGACTTTATTTTCATATTTTAAAAGAGGTTTATTCCTATGTCTTTGTTTCCTTGTTTCTGAACTCACTTTTCTTTGATTACAGTACACTTCAATTTTCATTCTTTCATTTAATAAATATGGATAAACTCTATGCTCTCATGATTAACAGATAATGTCCCTTTACAACTCTTCCCCTTCCTACCGTTTCAATTAATGATAAACATACAACATTATCCTTTTTACCACACCTTCTCTCTCAGGTGGTTGTATATGTTAAGAAATCTATGTAAATAAACATCACATTCTTTACCTGTTGCATTTACCTGCAACCTACTAACCCATATCTTCTCAGTGACTAGTCTTATGCCAATAATAACTGTTTGATTCAAAGAATTTTCATTAAAAAAAAGACAAAAAAAAAAAAAGTCACAGTTAAAATCTATTCCAGAAGCAGACTGTAGTAAATCAAAACATAAGGTGATCATTTAAAGACGTGAAACTGCTACAATTCAGACACAGAAGACTGATACATTCATACTTCAGCAAAGACAAAGCCATGACATATTCAAGTCTTCTAATTGCCCGGTGTCTATGGGCAGAATGGTCAAAACACAAAATGAGTAACTAGGAATAAAAGGAGGAAATCTGACCAAAAACTGCCAGTGAAATCACATATTGGTCCTCCTTGTCCTCCTTGAATTTACTTTTCAATTGCACTGCACAAATCATATTTCTAGCTTTTCAGAGGAGAGTTAATTCACTAATTTTTTAAGTGTGGGTTTGCAACCCAGTCATAGGTCAACTCAGTTTTTCGCAAAAGCTGTCTTCAACTTTACTGGTATATAAAGGTTTATGAAAGCGGAAAATTTCTGAAGTACTTTTTCCTTCCTTTATTTGCAAGAGAATCAATATAGCTGGGAGAGGGGTGGATTTCCTCTTCTTGTACAATTTAAATGTCAAACAATCTGTTTTTTTGTGCACAATGATGTGCCTATTAATTATTTGGCTACTTAAATGTCTTGCATAAGGACTGAATGTGATCCACGTTCTAATGTCAAATTTTAGGTATAGCCTGCATCCTAGCTATTTGAATTTCTACCTCTCTGATGAAATTGTTTGTGATAGAAATCAACAAAATCATGAAACATAAAAAGAACCACTCCAAAATTATAGTCAACTCCTATGAATGTGTAGCATATTATAAAAATATACAACACTGATATTTGCTTTGGCCAAAAAATATAAACACCAAATTGATTTTCAAATATACGCTCTTCCACTATGTTTACCCCTAGAGATTTTGACAGTGCTAAGTTCAAGAAACTTCTGTCCATATTTTCCCCATAAACAAAGTCCTAAATTATAACTAATGCAAAGTTATGACAGAATTACCAATACTTAAGGATAAAACCTACATCCATTTCTACTGATATTGTCCACAAAAAGAAAAAAACAAACAAAAAAAATGCAAAGAACAAACCAACAATCTGAGATGAATTACAAAGCAAATAAAAATATAGTGCTTGATTATATGGTCTACATAAACTGTTACAGGCACACATTTGCTTCTAAAGCCAAATTAAGGAACCGATTTAATAAATACTGAGGTATATATGTCATTTTAAACATACGTGTAAACTGCATACAGTTGAATTAAAACACATTAATTCACCTGAAGATCCCTCACATTTTTGAATCCTCCACACTTTATTTACAGTGTTTGTTTCAAATCAAAGACTCTATAATTTTCTAAAAGCTGCAATTTTTACAGGTACACAAAACATACATAGACCTTTATAAATGTTAAAACTTCACAGAAATAAATTCACTCTAACTTATGATTTGAAACACATTTTTAATACTTGACAAATTATTTGAAGGTTTCTTTAACTGTCTATTTGTGTGTGCCAGACTTTGTTTTTGTTTTGATATAGCTCCTGCTCAAGATACAAATAAAACACTTCCAACGCTAAAAAGAATACAGACCACCCAATTCATTATTAAATACAATGCAATTATCCCCGATATCATTCTTCAACAACAAGAAGGTGTGAATATATTTGGGTTTGGGGCTTTCTTTCTGAATTTTATTATTAAAATTTCCATTTACCCATCAGGATCAAAACCTATTTATCCTGTTGCACAATGTGTTTTTTTAAACCCTTTGAGAGTCTAACTCTACAGGGCATTTCCCCTGATATTGTAGCTCGTCAGTGAACTCTGGAGGGTTATGGATTTTTTTCTTTTCACGGCCCATTATACATAAAACCTTTTTCATGTTGCTATTCATTCATTTCTAAAACATTTTTTCACAGAATCACAGAACAGTTAGGGTTGGAAAGGATCTTAAGATCATCTAGTTCCAACCCCCCTGTCATGGGCAGGGACACCTCACACTAAACCATGCCATCTGAGGCTACATCCAATCCAGTCTTGAGCACCGCCAGCAATGGAGCATTCACAACTTTCCTAGGCAACCCATTCCAGTGCCTCACCAACCTTACAGTAAAGAATTTCTTCCTCAGATCCAGTTTAACTTCCCCTGTTTAAGCTTGAACCCTCACCACATGATCCTCCTTGTGGTCCTCCTCTGGACTTGTTCTAATAGTTCCATGTCCTTTTTATATTGAGGACACCAGAACTGCACACAATACTCCAAGTGAGGTCTCACGAGAGGAGTGCGGAGGGGCAGGATCACCTCCCTCAACTTGCTGGTCATGCTCCTTTAGATGCAGCCCAGGATATGGTTGGCTTTCTGGGCTGCAAGCACACACTGCCAGCTCATATTCATTTTTTCATTGACCAACACCCCCAAGTCCTTCTCCACAGGGTTGCTATGAATCACTTCTCTGCCCAACCTGTAGCTGTGCCTGGGATTGCCCTAACCCAGGTGTAGGACATTGCACTTGTCATGGTTAAACTTCATCAGGTTGGCATCAGCCCACCTCACAAGCATGCCAAGGTCTGTCTGGATGGCATTTCTTCCCTCCAGCATATCAACAGAACCACACAGCTTGGTGTCATCAGCAAACTTGCTGAGGGCACACTCAATCCCACTGTCCATGTCACCGACAAAGATATTGAACAAGACCGGTCCCAACACCAATCCCTGAGGGACACCACTCGTTACTGGTCTCCAGCTGGACACTGAGCCATTGAGCACAACTCTTTGTGTGTGGCCATCCAGCCAGTTCTTTATCCACAAAACCATCCATCTATCAAATTGATGTCTCCCCAACTTAGAGACAAGGACGTCATGTGAGACAATGTCAAATGCTTTGCACAAGTCCAGGTAGATGACATGAACTGCTCTATCCCTGTCCATCAGTTCTGTAGCTCCATCATCTATTAGTTGCATTATTATTCCATTTCCAACACCACATAACTTAAAGTTCTGCCATTTTAAAACTGTATGTAAATGTGTTGACTTGAACTAATCTATAAAAAAATGCAGACTTTTTTTTTATTAGCTTATTGAATATATGTTTTATAGAACATGGATCTCTGAATTGCAAGCAGTAGAAAAAATATTCTCTTTCTCTTGGTTTGCCTTTCATGATTTTTCACGTTTTATGTGGAGACGATACATAGGTTAGCACCCTAATAAAGGTTATTTTAACCTTCGGCAATGCTTCTTTTTCAACCTTGTCTTTATATAAGTCAAGAGATTTGGGAAAGAAAGTTGGGCATGGCTGCATTCTTATGACTGCTAAAACCAAACAATGTTTCAAGCCAAAAAAAGTAGTATCATCTGATTTCCAAAGAAACTGTCACAATGATTAATTGACCCCAAGAGATTTTATAAACTTAAAAAAGCTGATTAATTACTAGAATAGATTCTTATACGAAAATTAGAGAACAGACATAGTTCTGAAGATGTCCATTTATAACAAGCATGCATTGACAATTACTGGGAAAACTGTAACATTCTCTTAAGAAAAACCTTCAAGAAAATTTTATTGGGGAATGTCTTATCCAAATGTAATGTCTCCAAACTATATGCAGAAATCTGTTTTCTCAAATCCTAATATGTTATTAAGATATGTAATCCTAATACACACATATACATATGTAACTATGTGATTTCTCTAGATAAGTACAACTAAAATTATGGAAATCATTTATTTCAGGATATATAAAAGTAAATAAATAATGAAAATTTCAGGGACACTGAAAGTTTTTATTCGCAAAAAAAGTTGTGTACATACATAATTAACTTTCCAAAAGTCTGAATCTCATTGTACTTCATGTCAGTCGTTCTTGACCTACAGGACTCAAACTTTTCTAGAAATGCATTTTTGTCTTAAGCCTGACAAGTGTTCAAAGCAAGTTCTGGGTCCTACATCTTTTTTTTTGAATACAAGAATAAACAATACAGATGAGTAAATGCTCAGCTTCAGAGGTTAGACATGGCTCAAGTAAGCATAAGCAATTTATGCTTCAAGAAAAACCTTAAGCGATGTATACCCCCACCCACCTTAATAAATACCAGGCTTCTAGCACTGAATACAGACTACCCCTCAAAATGGCTCTCAGACCCCAGATGCAGTCTTTCCACATTAAAATAAGAATCTTCAGGTCTTTCCCTCTCTGACTCTGCCACATTGCACAAACTTTAGCTGGTATGTCCCTAAAAGCCTTTTCCCAAGTTCTTGTATCTCTATGAAAACAAACAAATGAAACTTTCAGGGCACAATGAATCAAAAAACCCAGCAAATTAAACAGCCAAGGGACCACTCATCCTCACTCCTTAAATACCATACATTCAAAGAATACAGAATTTCAAAAGAATATAATCTGAAATGTTCTATCATGTTTGGGAAATCAATACTAAAAAGACAATAGAGAAGAAAGCTTGCATTTATTGCCAAAAGGGAAGTCAGGCAGAAGCACAGGGTAATAAAAATAGTCTAGTTTTAATTTTATAGTCATCTAACCTTTAATTTGTTTCAAAGTTCTTGTCACATGAGACATCTGACTCAATTTCAAGACAATGTTTCCTTTTTGTTTCAAAGTCCTTATAACACAAACAATAACAAAAAAGTATTTGGAAGATAAAGAGCAAAGGACTCAGTTGTAAGCATATGTTTTTGAAATTGATGATAAAAAATCTCTAATTACACTAAACCCACTTAATTGTAAAGAAGATATGTATTAACTATCTCTCACCTTCACTTACACAGTCCTCTCTATATGCTCCTAGCAATAATTTTTTTATTTGAAATAAATTATGCACAAATGAAGCTGCAAGTTGAAATTTGTTGATTCATAACTGTAGTCTTAACAACTTACTCTTTTGGAGCCTACACTTTTACTTTCTGGGAAATTCAAGAACTTTAGCAGCTGATTCTTTGGGATGTTTTCCTATTATTAACCAGATGATGATTTGAACAGTATTTATCAGCTAAGATTCCTTAGCCCACTCCATTCAAGGACAAACTAGACACAAAGTTAAATGGATTTTTGCTAAATTCAGACTGTATTACAGGGCATGGGTTGTTGTTAGTGGTTTTTTTTTTTTCCCCATTCTCTGTTGTCACTATTAGAAACTCAAGAATTGCATGGTTAGAAACTCAAGAATTGCATGGCAAATAAAATCCATGAGGGCCGTAGAACCTTTTCTGAGGTACTGGCTCCTAGACAGTCAGCTCTAGCCAACAGTGCTGCATGGGGTGACTCTAGCCCATATTTTGGACTTTGCAGATGCATTTGCTGAACTGCATGAGGTCAACCTGTTTATCTAGTCTGTGCAGGCTGCTCTGACACATCTAACACCCTGGTTCTACAGCATACTGACTGCTGCTCCCAGTTTAGTATTCTCTACACACTTGCTGAGATTGCATTCTGTTCCATCATACAGGTTATTAATTCAAATATTAACTACTTTGGTCCCCTTACCATCTGTTAATTACTGTACCCAAGTTGGATTTTGTACCACAGAGCAGAAATATTTGAGACTGGCAGTTCAGTTAATTTATCACCCTCTTGTCCAGCTCGTACCTCAACAAATTTTGAGAATAAGACTGCATGAGACTTTCAATGGCCTTGCTAAAATAAAAGCATTCAGTATGCGCTAACCTCACCTTATTCATAGTGCCAATCACCTTGTGATAGAAAGCAATAATCAGCCCTTGGTAAACCCACGTTGGCTGCTCTCAGTCACCTTCTTTCATGGGTTTAATGATGGCTTCTGAGAGGATTTGCTCCACAACCTCCCCAGGAACTGACATAGTTGATTGGCCTGTAGTTCTTTGAATCTTTCTTCTTGTCTTTCTTGAAGATGGGTGTGATGCATGCCCTTTTTCAGGCACCAGTAACCTCCTCTAGTTGTCATGATCTCTCAAAGATGATAGAGACTGACCTCCAAATTACATCAGTCAGCTTGATCAATCTTCTTGAATGCACCCCATCTTTTCCATGGAACTTGTATATGTTCAGGTGAGTTAAGCTGTGCTGAGGTTGTATAACAGCTGCTATATTCTAAACTAAAATGACTTCAAGCTCCAGGCAATGAGACATGTATGGATTTAATTGTGGAGGAGAAAGGAAGCTGAGATCTCACTTTCCTCTTTGGTTCCTCCAAAAGTACTGCTATTTAACTCAAATACAGTATTGGCTGTATCAGTGGCCTCTTCTCACAGAGCACAGACAAGTCAGCTAGGATAGCTCCTGAAATTTTTAGACATTACTAAAAAAATCTTTTTTTCAGTGGAAATGAAGGTATGTGGACATTGTAAAAATCAAACATTTAACTAGATCTATATAACACAATCCATACCAATACTAAAATGCCAGTTTTAACATTACGCAAAAATTAAAGAACTTAGGGAAGATATATTCAGTGATTTGTGATCCTTAGGCTCAACTTTCAAGAGATTCCAGACGCAAATGTGCTCACTGAGAAGAACTGATGGCTCTCTTATTACTTCCATTTACAATGAGGCATTTGGCTTAGAATGGCTTTTCCTTTGAGGCTACAGTAATGTGTCTAAAACTTTACAGAACTAAGACTTTTTTACTTTCATATATTTTTTCCATTGCTTGGCCTGTTTATTCATTTCCAGTGTTTTACTTTGCCTTTAGAGGAATGAGACTAGGAAGTACAATTAATTAGATCACTATACTTTGATATGTCATACATGTCAAATATAATTTAGAAAAATACTATACCATCTGGCTAAATATCTTCAGTGCCATGCACCATTAGTGGGCTTAGAACTGAGATCTCATGGTGGAAGGTCAGGAAGCAGTCAGAACATTCTGCATGAGCAGTTAAACTGAAGTGTTAGAACAGCCACAACTCCTAATAGGCGTGTCTGTGCTTATTTTAACAGATATTGACTGCAGCAATGTACTTCCAAGCCCAGGATATCTATCAGAGAACTAGAAAAAAAGATTTCAGCTTTTTAGAAGCTCATTGCTGCAAGAGGTAAAAAAGGGGCTTTCTGTATCTGATGATGTCGCAGACTGAGAATGCCATGCAATTCCTTAACGTAGCAGCAGATGAAGCATGATCATACTAAGACATTGTTGATACATACTTACTGAGAAGATTGTTCTTCCAATATGTTACTTAGGAGTTTTTCCTCTCCTTTTTAAAGAGGACGGATTTAACTAAATTTCATCATACACTTTTTTGCTTTTCTACAACAGTGTAACTTTGTCAGAAATTTGATGAAAAAAGGGTCATATTCTCCACAGTATACCATACAGAAAGGCTGGATACTGATCTGACATTTATAAGCAATTACAAGAGCTAGATATGTGTAAGTGCATCAAGATACAAGAAACATTATGAAGATATTCTAATCCATAGGCTACACTTATTTCCTGGAACTAGCCAGAAAACATACAGAAAACTGTCTGTGAAAGACTGATCTGAAATCAGACTCCGCTGTCCATTGTCTCAAAGATTGGTATGAGAAGCTGAATCTCCAGTCGGACCCTGACGCTGTCACAAGCCCACAATCACAAGCACAAAGCCTGAGACAAACCACATTATGAAGAATTATATTAAAACAAAACACATTGCACGTGTCTAGTTTGGACATGCGATAATAACACTAAAATGAGGTGTAAAGAAATTGTTCTAATTGCTGTTTACTTTTCAAGAGTTAGCACATATAATGTAGTTTTTCTTCTCTCTCCTCCCTTCTTCCCCCTAAACTCCCTCAAAAAAGAAAACAAAAGAATCCCCAGAAAACAACACAGAGAACTGCTACCTAGCTGCCATGGAAGGCAAGTGAAAAAAAGAGAAAGATAGGAATGGCTAAGTGTCTGAGTGCAGATGTGTAAAATGAACTCCTGATCAATAATTTTAAAAAGACTGGGATTTTAAAATTCTACAAAATAAAGTTCAGAAGCAGGACGGCACTTTGTCTCAGGGCAACAAATTTGTTCCTGTTGATGAAGAAAACAGTGACAGATTTCTTGCTTGGTTGCAACTTACAAAGTTACTTTCTTTTTTGAAAAGTATGACTGGATAGCCCTGATTTAAAACCAAATTAAAAAATGACGTTTTGAGCAAGACATTATTTACATTCTGTGCTATGTAACCACCAATACTGGTACTTACCTCAATGAGAGTGTAGGAAAAAAATTATTCAGTAGTCATTGTTATGAGTAAAAAATTGTCTTAAAACTGATCATATTCAACTGGTTCAGCTTTCTGTCACACTGGCAAGTTCAGCCATTTTGTATTTGGCTTTTACCATATTCATATTGAGAAAATAACAACGCTGATAGTTGCACAGTACAGAAAGTAAGAACTGTGTCAAGCAAATATGTTGTCAGATTTTGTCCACCAGAGGTGAAATGAGCTCTGCCTTAGAGATCATTTGCTACATGGATGAACTGCTGATGAAAGGTTGCCTTAAGATCAGACTTCTGGAGCATATAAGGTGGAATTCTCCAAAGTCCACATGAAAGACATGAAAATATCACTAAATACCAGACTCATACTTTCTGAGACATCTGTTGGCCAGATCTTTCATCTCATCTGGGACAGCCTGTTTGACACTGCACGATACAACAGACACAAAACACTACTGCCATCAATTGCTTCTGAATGTCTTTGGCAAGGTATGAGAGCTGATATGAATACAAGATACCAGTAATTGTTCAGGTAAAAAGATTACTAATCCTGCTAATGTGAACAAGATAAAGGCCTCTTCTCCAGGTCAATCGAATGCAATCCATTTTTTCACGTGATATGGTGCCAAACTTCTGCTAAAGTCTACCACTGTTCAATGAGCATAAATGAAGTAAAAAGGAACTTTGGCAAGGAGTAGAGTTTTTCTTGTGGTGTTTCACTGCCTCACCTTCTACAGAGCACTGGATACACTGAGTTTCTAATTAATATATTAAATAGTAATTTAATGAAGACTGGTGCCTAATGACTTATTGAAATATTTGCAAACGGTTTAAATAGGTGCTTGCACACTAGTGATTTAGTGAGAACACTAAATAATACTGAATAAAATCATTATGACTGAAATATATGCAACACTGGTAAAAAACCAAACCAAACAAACAATGACTACACTACCAAATAGCGGATTATTACAAAGACCTTTGGAGAAAATTTAGTGCATTTCTACTTGCTCACAATAAAGTTTTTTCTGTCATTTTCTCTCATTTCATTTACCCTATCCAAACTGAATTCCACAGAACAAAATGGTGTTGGATATTTTTCTCTTCTTTCACACCCTAGCATATGGGATCTCTTAGACCCAGCAATATATATGCCTCTCTACATACTTGTTTGAGACACAACAGATAGGCACTGATATAATGTGTCATTATTTGGCTCCGCTTCAGCTATGAAACACTGGGGCCAGAAACACTGAGGTAACAAAGGAGGGAATATGCAGTATAGACTTGCTCTAAGCTTCTGCGGCATGTTTCTGCAGAAGGAGAAAGTCCATTTCGTATTGCTCAGCTGCAGAGAACAAAACTGCTTTAAGATGCATGGAACCAGGCAATCTAATACCAAGCAACCTAGTATGGAGGATGGTTAGTCTGGGCTAGACAGAGCAGAGTGTAGGCTCATTTTAATTAAGCCACATAGTTCCCACAATGAAACTCCTTAGTACAGATGAGACATATGCTTTGGGAAAAAAAAAAAAAAAAAAAGTAAGACAAATATTGCAGGGTATAAGTCTAGTTTCAGACATCAATCTTGAACACTGAAATACTCACTTAACAAAGTATATCTTTCATGGGCATATACATTGTAAATTTATCACATACACTGTTCTGTAGAAAACAGATGTTCTTACATTTTTCATCACAAGAAGCTAAGGGGTCGAGTAACTTTTTTGACATTAGTCCCCAGTTCAGCATTTGAGCCAGCTGTGCAAATTAAAATGTCAACTTGTAGGTCTCCTGTCATCATCTGAACCTAAACACTTTCTATAAGAATTACTCCTTAGACCTACATTTTATTTCTTTCCTTATAAACTCAATATTAATTTGGAAAAAAAAAAAAAAACAAACCAAACAAACTCAAACCCCAACAAAAAAGCAAACCAGGAAGAACTGTGCGGCAACATCAGAGGGTGATACAGTGCAAGCCTCTCTGAAATTAGCTGTCTTTTTTCCCCTGCCTTCCTCACTTCTTCCTTTTCTCCCTGGCCTCAGGAGCACCTGCCCAAATGAGACTGCCTTCCTGACAGACAGATGAAATAAAACTGCCCATGTAGTTCAGCATAGTAATTAAAATAAAAAAAAATATCAAGACACATCACAGGATTATTTGGGCCAAAGAGAGTGAAACAAGAACAACTAAATTGAATTACAGCATATAAGACTCTGGCCTACTGACTGAATAATTCAAACCAGGATATTTTCCTTCTTTAATATATGAACAGATACTTCCTTCCTGTGTGAAGAAATAAATCCTTCAACTTTCTGTTTTTTATTATTTTAGAAAGAAGCCAGGGATCAGAGAACATCAACTAATGAGACTGTTCTTTTTTGTATATATATTTCAAATTAAAATGAAAAAAAAAATCCTAAAATTTAAGCCAGATCTCTATGTTTACATAAACACATTTCCTGTCTACCAAATGATTCCTGGGACTCCTGCCTCAAACATTTTGCATGGTCTTATAAGACAGTAATGCTGAAAAGTATGTTAAAATAGCTGCTGAAAGGTAGAAGAAAAGAATAAAATTACTCCAAGTCATCAAGTCATTTGTAATAATTTCATACAAACCCCAACAAGTGGCAAAAAGGCTGATACTCAGATGTCTGAAGACTGATAAACTGTTAACTGTACTGTTCCAACTAACAAGATATTTGGTTTCATAACTCTCTACGACCCATACAAACGTGATCATAAACAGGATTTAATCCTGCCAGTAGCAGGGCTATCACATCAATCTCATTTGCCAAATTGCAGTGGAATATTGATAAATTGCTCTTGCAAAGATGCGGCAGCTGAATAAGCACATTCAGAGACAAGGGTTCATGAAAAAAACCCTCAGTCATATCCTCTTGGGTCTCAAATGGCCAAATTGCTATCAGTTTTCTTTGCTTTACCTGAAGCAATTAAAAAAAAAGGGCAGCCAACAAATGTGAAAAAAATGACAGAAAGCTGTGCTCCAGACAAATACATAGGTAAGTCATCAACAGCTGCCTTACCATGCTTACTGAGTTTGGAACTTCCTCTGTATACTGTGTCTTTTGAGGCTATATAAGATAAAATTGCTTCAGAGTTTCTTTTCCTTGCTTACTGAATGAAAATATTGATCCTGTAGACTTTTTTTTTTTCTGCTTAATTATTGATAAATTCAGTTTTGAATGTCATGTTACTCCTCAAATTCCTTTGGAGCCTGCTTTTATTTCTTAGAATGGAAACTTTTGAGCCAGTCAAAATCTTTTGAAACTGAAAGCACATTATTAACTCTATAATTTGTAAAAAGTACTAGATATGATTTCCGGATTTTATGCATCACAGACCTAAGTGTGAGGGCTTTTTTTTTTTTCCCAATTCAACTATATTTTTCTTTGTAATTTACTTCTGTATTCAGACTCATAATCTTTTTAGCACTATATAAGACAAAAGAAGAGCTAGTAAGACTGTTTTACCTCTGTTTTTGGGGGTGTGTTCTTTTTATTGGAATATCACAACACTGAAAGTCAGCTATAGTTTCAGATATATTATTGTTCTCAGTCTATCATGAAAAATGAACGAAATACATACTCAAATATTTTTGACATTATGATCTGTTACTAAAATACTAAAAAGATAAATATTTTAGAAGTAGCTCTTTACTTGTTCTCAAATAATTGTCCTTTAAGCGTAGAAATTTATGCGATTCAACAGTGGGTGTCACATTAACAGCGAGGCAACAACCACAGCATCTCAAAGAGCAGGAAGCAATTAATCCATGACAAATATATTTAAATGAGCTATATATAACAAATGCTTCAGGGGAAGTTTAGACTGGATATGAGGAAGAAATTCTTTAGTGTAAGGGTGGTGAGGCACTGGAATGGGTTGCCCAGGGAAGTTGTGAATGCTCCATCGCTGGCAGTGTTCAAGGCCAGGTTGGACATAGCCTTGGGTGGCATGGTTTAGTGGGAGGTGTCCCTGCCCCTGGCAGGGGAGTTGGAACCAGATGATCTTAAGGTCTTTTCCAACCCTAACTATTCTATGATTCTATGATTTCTGGACACCCAGCATGTTAATTCTAGCTCTGGTAGTAGACTCAAGGTCTATTATTTCCAGCACCTACACAATTGCTTAATAATAATAATAATGTTTATAGTTTACATAAAGTTTTTATGCTAATGATTATGCTTACTTCAGAAAATGCGAACTCATCCAAATTTATTTCTTCATAGTCATCCTCAACTTCAACACTTTTAACAGCTGCAAGAGCACTGGCCAGTTTCTTTCGCAAAAGAAAACCCTTCCAAAATGCCTAAACAAAAAATTTAAAGCATGTTATACAAAGCCATAGATCAAATCCAAATACAGATTCTCTCTGTTATCCCATTAGGAAGATAAAACATCTTGGGCCTTGGTTTAATAGCTCAATGATCTGTTTTTTGAACTTTATGTGACATTTAAAACTACAAGACAAATTAAATGCCAGCATATGTCTAAAGCTTAGAGTACTCAAGAGGCTCTCCACAAGTAAGCAGAAAGGAATCCTGCAACTCCCTCAACTACAAACCTGGGTCAACTAATTAATTATTTGACAATTCCTTCAGGGACTATTATAAACTGAAAGGAAAGGCTACATAAGAAAAAGCTGAGTGTCAACTTTCAAATTACCAGAATAAAAATACACTTGTACTAAACGTCTTATGGTTTACAAGCAGCAATTTTTAAAGACATCTCATGCAATTCACCTAGGTTGGTTACTCTTTCTTAACTAAGATCTTTACTTAAAAAAAATATTACCAGTAGGCATAATCATATCTAAGAAGAAGGAGCACATTAGGAATTAACTGCTAGAAAAAGAGGAAGGGTGTGAGGAACACATGCCAAGCTTTAGAATCATATCCAGAAAAACAATTTTGAGATCAAAATGACATAGATGAAATTAAAAAAATTAAAACTCAGGACTGCAAATTTCCCCCAAATCAGTGTTTGACACCACTGAAGTTGAAGACGTCCTAAGCATTCAAAGAACCATGCAAAAAATTCCCACTTTGCTGAAAGATGTAGTGTAGTCCACATTTAATGGCTTTGCAATGAAGGTGCTAAAATAGGAAGATTAAACCTTATATTCTGTCTTAATGTTTACCTTATTAAGTTTTAGGAAATTATTGTCTAACTGCATAGGATATTGAAAATGTTACGGGTCTTAGACACACAATTCCTGATTATTATAAAAAAAGATTAAATGTATTAGAATTGTTTTCTTACAATTTCATTGTTCTTATCTTCCTACAGATCTTCATAACCATTCTGATAAAATATCCTTATGTTACTGAGTGATCACATGAAAATATATTCAATACAACAAATATGATCAGCTTTTACAAATGCAAAGGAGAAAAGCAATCCTAACAGTATATGCAGAAGGATAAACTGTAAGGCAGCTGTTAACAGAGATCTATGAAAGCAACAGGTCAGTACTCATTCACAATCAAAAAGAAAAATTATATATTAGTTTTTATGAAAGAAAATGAAAACTGCCTTACAGAACAAATTAATCATATATCTTCCTATGGAATTCAGTTCTAGTCACTTTAAAAAAGATTGTAATAGAATGAGGTTAAGGTTCATAGAGAGACAAAAGATAAAAAGCACAGAGTAACATAAAAGGAGAATAAATGGACTAAACTTTTATTTACAAATGAACAAATGTAAGAATAGATATGAAGAGATTTTAAAAAACATAAAGTACACAGAGATAAATAATGAAAGACTATTGTCATATTAAATTATGGAATTCGGAGGTCTGAAACAAATTAAAAGAAGGACATTTTAATCACTATATGAATTTGTGAAACTCTTCACTTTAATACATAATAGAAGTCAAATATATAACTAAGTTTAAAAATAGATTGAGTTTAAGGAGATCAATCAATATACTAGCTAAGCATTATATTCCAGAAAATTTGGCTGAACTTCCCAGATAACTTTCTGCTGTAATGATTCTGTACTTGTCCTGTTTCTTAGTAAGTACATTTACTAAACATTTTGTTACTGCCAATTTGTTGCATAGATACTAATGAATTTCTTGGATTTTCAGTTTGAAAATGGAACTTAGAAACCTAAATCACTTTGGCACTGTTGAAATTTTTATAGAAGACCTACAATATAGAATGTTTTTAAGATAACTTGAAATCTGGAATCAATACGGGGTCCTTTTGTTTAATAATGCAGAAAACCCCATGAACCCTGACAACTCTGCAGGTAAGTAACTGGTTAGCAAACTAAACAGAGTCAAGGCATGGACTTCAATTCTAGAACATATTAACTCATTCTGTTTAATTGTTATCTCAGTATCTACCATAGGATAGCCTATGGTCTGTTCCCAATGTCACTATGGATGGGGCATTCCTGGGTTCTGAAGATGGGGAGAGAGAGAAAGTGATGGATTAGTAAAATAGAAGATTGGAAGAATAGTTAGTTGGCTATCACAAATGATGTACTAGTTGCGCAGCATCTGTCAGTTTAATAGCATAGATATACCCCAGTAAGAACATGGGCACAGTATGCCTTAAGCATAACATGAGAATTAAATCAAGCAAAACTAATTCAGTGAAATAGTGAAAAAGGGAAAACGTTTTTATGATTCTATTAAAATTTTTGTAAAGAAGGCTCTCTTTTAGAAACATTAAGCTGATGATAAAACAAATGCTTAATTATGAAACTATTAATATTTCACTAAAAAAATCTTGATCAAAACTTGTAAGTTTTTTTTCTTATGAAATTTGCAAAGTAAAGAGAATACCATAACTCAACCTGGATTAGTGTGGCAGCTTCATGCTTCTGTTTCAAAGACTCTATAAATTGATGATTCTTGGTTTTCGTGCAGTCGGTTTTCCTCCTGGTATGGTACTGCCGCCAGAAAGACTGGATCACTGATGCTGCCACATGTAGCCTCACAGAGATATAAAAACTTTTATGAATGACATAGTCTCACCAGTATACTGGATTATCATAGCTGTCCAATGAAGATGTGACATGCATGTTCAGAAATACTGAAGGATATTCACATCACATAAGTTTGGAAATCCAACCATCTAAGTGGACAAATCTCCACTAGGTACTGTCCCCTGTATATTCACTGGAGAGGAAGAATCTCCTAAAATGAAGGGGTTTAATAATGACTGAACAAACTATTGGAGGGGTTAACTTATGTCCACTGTCCAAAAGGGAAAAAAAAAAATAACTAAAGACAGCTAAATGCTGAAAATTGCATGAGACAAACATTTCCAATCGAGAAAACAGGAAAAACAGAAAGTTCAATCTCATTTTTTGCCTACTTTTACCCTTCACTTTAACACTACTGACCACTGTTTATATGTGTACATTTCCTAATTTGCTCGTTGATTAACAAGTACTGATTACATGCTATTTATCATTGTTCTATTTACTACATACAAATATATTGCCATATTTATATTTGAATGATTGAGCTTTATAAATATATGCTCAATTAATTTGTACTTATAGAGAAAAAGTTTAATGTCAGCCCTACATTATGACTTAGAATCCTTTTCATAAAATTCTCATTTCTTTTGGACAGTCAGTTTAAGAAAATAAAATCTAAATTTCCTCCAATCTTTACATATTACTTTCCCTGTGCAGTGCATCTGTAGTACACACATAGAGGTGTACTTTTCAGAAAACAAAAGCACAGCTCAGGGGTTAAGCCAGAATTTTAAAATATGTTTATTCATTTTGCCAACCCCAAACATGATTTATTTATAAGCTCTGCACCTAAAAAAAGCAGTAGCTGAGTTAAAAAACACCAGTGGTTTCTCATAGAAGCCTTCCAAGATGTGAAAGGGGCCTACAAGGATGCTGGTGAGAGGTTCCTCATCAGGGACTGTAGCAATAGGATAAGGGGTAATGGGTTCAAATTTAAACAGAGGAAGTTAAGGTTAGATATAAGGAAGAAGTTCTTTACTGTGGGAAAATGCTCCATACCTGACCATGTTCAAGCCCAGGCTGGGTTGGATGACACGGTCTAGTGTGAGATATCCTGGCCTATGGCAGGGGATTTGGAACTAGATGATATTAAGGTCCTTTCCAACCCTAACCATTCTATGACTCCATGACTGAAGAGACCTGTTCACCAACTGACTTACAGAATGCATTTAAAATAATAACTAAAAATTCAAACTATTTAAAAAAGATTTTTCTGAAGCATACATATTCCATAATAGACTACTGTACTCTTACTTTTTTTACTATTGTACTCTTACTTTCAACTTTCTGAGAGGCAATGATGAATTCTATGGTTTTCCTGAATAATAGATGCTATGAGGAATTATTAGTGTCTTAAGTACCTACTAAGCACTACTGCCCATTTATTGTATGTTTAAGCAGCATGAAGAAGCATGCCTTTTACGCTTACTCTTCATAGCGTTCTCAAAACAAAGATTTTCAAAACAGAGTTCTTATGGAACTGTGACTGACTTTTTGTACATTTAGAGCAAAAAATTCAGATCCTGTTTTCCCTGACCATAAATCTAGAACCATACCACACCAGCAGCAAACGCATTCCAAAGATATAATAAACCAGTCTGTTTCATATAGGAGAATATCTGGGGGCATATAACAAGTTGAACTGGCCTCTCACCCCTGACTCTAAGAAGCAGGTTGAAGCATGTTGGAGGAGTACCAAGGGCAGGGCAGGCTGTTAGCTCTTCAGTCATCACAACAGCAGGAGATTGGCCTAAGGTCAAGGGAGTAGGATGGTAGATCTAAGCAACTTTTCCCTCTTGCCTTCTAAACTATACTAACAGTAAACTCTGCACAAATGAATCTTTAATGTCTAATGAACAGTATAGCAAAAAAGCCTTACACTTTGTAAATTGACTCAACATTTCTACAAACCATCCAGCATTTTCATCTCTAATATTGTATATGTTATTGAATCAGTGTCATAAATTCATTGCAAAAAAGAAGAAAAAAAGTAGGAGATCAAGTGGAAGTTTTTAAATTCTCTTGTTAGTATTTAAAAATTATCTTAAGCACATATATAACTATATTCTAATATATCAACTGACAGAATACCACAAAGGATTGTTGTTAATATGGAATTCTAATGTACACCTCCTTAAAATAACAGTTCACTGTCTAATAATTGTAAAAATATTGTTTTCTTACTACAAGTTATGTGCCTCTGTTTTAACCAAGAAATCTTTACTCCTATTGCCTATCCATTTAATCTATTTGAAAGCAGTCTGACATCTGTCTTACCTTTCTGTATCATTCTCAAAATGCTGAAGATCTTTTCCCACATTACTTACTACTACCACCGACTGCTGCAACATGAGTTTGGCTGACATGTAATTGTTGCCTTTGCTCTCCCCACTGTAATTAATACAAGATTCAGTGCTCTTCTGCTTCACTTTCTGATGTTCTTTATTTTCCTTTCGGTGCACAGGTATGGAGGAGTTAATGAATGTGGTCTGAGTATGGCCAGTAGCAATCCATCTTTTGGAAGGATCCAACAAGACCTGTTTATTTTCTGTCGCACCCATGATAAAGAGGTTATTTTCCTGTAGGCAGCCAGTAGATGTTTGCTTTAGATGATTTTGCAGTGCTTCTGGTCCATCTCTGTCAGTAATGTTTAGTTCACCATACTCATGTGCATATCGATGTCTAATGCTAAGTTTCATCAACTGATTAAAATACCAGCATTGTCCCTGTGCAGAATTGATAGAAGAGGCAATGCTGGGGGAAGAAAGAAAAAAAAAGGACAAAAATGTCTTTACATGTTTCAGAATGTAAGAATGATTTTTTTAAAAGTATATTCCCTCTATACTCCCTTGTATTTTAAAATATCCTTATGTGTTTCCATACCCATACAATGACCAATAATTACTCTGACTGAAAATCATTTTCAGTATTTATAAATCCTAATTGCATTTTCTTTTGGAAGTTTTTACAATACACTCATCTATTAGATTGCTTATTTCACTCTTTTTTTTTTTTTAAAGGTTTCAGTCTGTTTGAAACAGACACGAGGACATGCATTTCACTATTAATTTTACATGTGGCTAGAGGCATAAGAGGCTGAAAATTTTAGAGGATTTGAGGTAATTTTGTTATACATGCTGTAGTAGCCTAAATAATCCAATTTTATCTGGAAACTATGACAGCTAACAGTAATTCTACAATTTACCTTAGAACTACATCAATAAACCCCAAACTCAGATTCAAATCAACAAACCACAACGCTAGAGAGAATTTGAAAATAAAAGAAGAAAAAAAAAAAAAGAGATTGGTATAGATATTTTTATCAGTGTAAGGGAAGGAACTAGACTGAAGCAGCACTGATCTACAAAGGTAACCTCATTAATTTTTTGTGCTACACCATCTAAATGACAAGAATAAGCAAAATTAAATATAAAGAAATTGTTACAGATTCATAAGGCTGTATTAGGCCAGTGTTTATCCCTTGTATTAGATAGGAGGTACCTTTGGCATCACAAAAATTTTTCCTTTGATGATAAAGATAGATGCAGAAATCTTAATCTGGCACTATTTTCAGAGGACCACAAAGTCAATTCTAAGTTAGCAATCCAAGAGAAAAAATAGAAATAAGATCAGTTCTTGGGAATTTTGAAAAATCAGGTCTTAAGATTATAATCTGAATAACAATTTGCTTTCCTGTTCATCATTTTTGAAAGGTGAAGCTTTTATAAGGTTTTATTGTGAAGACTCCTATACAACTATTTCCTCTAGTGAAGTTCAACTAATAATTTTTCAGAATTTTATGAAAATATACAATCAGATCTTACAAGATGAAAAACCATTCCACACCTTCCTCTCCTAGTGCAACTTCAGTGCTACTGGACAAAATATGAATGGCTAAATTGGAAGCCAAATCCACTCAGCCTAATTATGCAACTCACTGTGTATTAGCTGTACATGTGATTACCTATTACATAATATTACTCCCACTCCTGTTAATTCCACAAATGTGACAATTCTTAAAAAATATTTAAACCAATGCATATATTCACTTAAGGATCTAATTAATTCTAGCTGTCTCCAGCTGCACAGTAAGAATACTAATTTTTTCAACACAAAATATGTAAAGCGTTGGTTTAATGCTTTAAATTGAAGTACTTCAAAATATAAATTTGGTACACCATTATCAACTTTCACAAAAAATACTATGGTGAGAATGCAAAAAAAAAAAAAAATGAAAAAGAGAAAATAATATAATTAATTTCCACCTTTTGTTTATATGGTTTGTTTTAGTTTGTTTATTTGAGGATTAAAATATTGCCTGAAAAAAACCCAGAATGTATTATATATTGAGCTAAATAAACTTCTGTATGAAAAACATATCCTGAGTATACTTGCTTATTCTCAAAATGCAGGGCCATCCCAAGCACCCTTCTAGTGGCTATGAAGGTGGGAAGCAGAAATGGAAAGGAAGGCTGAAGGCAAACAAAAATTCAGGCAGGGAGCAGTAACTGTGTGGTCATGGGGGATCCTGTGTTATTTTTTTCACAAAGGTTGCTTTTGAGCAGCTTTTCCGAGCAGCAGTTGCAAAATAGTCTTATAGCTGTGGGCATGCACCCTGTTTCCCAGCTGACACATTATCCTGATGGAAGTGTAAGTATCCATACTGCCTGGCTGATTACTATGTAATGAAATGTAGATGAATATGGCAGTCTATAAAAGCACTAGAATCAGATTTTAATCTGTTTGGAAATTCAAGGCAGGCATTTATTAATGACTGGTACAACTTCAATCCTAACATCCATCCACCAACAGCGTCCATCACTGCGTCTTGATTAACATAGACCAAACCCTGCTCAGCTTCACATGCAATATCTGGGGAGAGAAAAGTAAAGGTGGAGAGGATCAAACACCCACTGACCCCACCTAGAAAGTGTAAGAAGCCATGCACAGGCTGACTTAACAGATATGGAAATGGACAATTCCTCCTTAAAAACAAATCAGCCAAAATTTTGCCATTTACAAAGTTTCAAGGTAACTGGAAGCTTGCTTACAGAGCTGACACACTTTATATAGAATTTTCTACAGCAATTGCATTTGTAATTGCTGCCAGCTTATTCCAACAGCATCGTTTTGTCAGACTAAGACAGTGAAATTTATGCGGAAAAGTAGCAGAACAAACCTCCTAGAGGCAAAACAGATAGAGGACAAGCAAGCCCATTCTAGTCAGCAACGGCAGTATTTTCCTGGCCACTGCAGCTAAATCATAAATAATATTCTACACCTTTGTGCGCTTGTTTGTGTGCCAGTTAAAATTCTGCTTCCTGTCATGTTTTTTCCTTTTGCATGTCTTCTGTGATTTCCATAATTCTAATAAATTGTACGCACCAATTTTAACTGAACTTCTGTTTGTAATAGTTTGGTAAAATCCAACTTGTCTTTGGTAAAACTTCTATAAGCACCATTATTGATGTTCAGTTGTGGGTTACAAAAGTCCCTTGCAAACACATGAAAGAGGGCACTGTTTACAGACTCTAGCCTGCAATACTGTTTATGAAATTCCTGTCATTTGCACTGTATTATACATACAGTACTCATAAACTTTAAGTTCCACTAGCCAGACATCTGCGTATTTGATGACTGAAAGCAAATTACCACAGCTAAGGTATCGTGTAATTTTTTTATACAATGACTCACTACTAGACATCTAAAAATTATGAGACAGAAAGCATTTATTAAAACAGAGAAGTTTAATTTTACAATATGTTTCATTCTTAAGCATGGCCAGAACAGTGAAGTTTCAGGCAGAAATAGCACAAGCAATTTAACTGGGCAGCAGTGGTTTATGAAACATGGATTAGGGAAGCAAGCAGTGATTACTTTTGGCAGCTTACATATTTGAGGTCACACCTACAGGGGCTCATAACTTAACAAGATGTGAAACAGAGAAGTTTGCTCTATTGTTGGCCTGTTCTATAGCAACGTCACATTAATTCAGTCAAAGTATTGCAGTATGTACATATAATAGCTATGCAGTGAAGGCTTATATACAAACAAGTTGTTTAAAGTTACTTTTACGAACTGCAGTTTTCAACGGTTTTCTAATCATCCATAAATCGTACTTTTAATCAAAATAAAACATAGTGGGCTTTAACACATAAAAAATTAACTTTAAGACTAGTTTTGATACTAGATGCTTCAAACATGCCACAGTTACCAATTTAAAAGACTGTAAATGAATTCTCAAAATCTTAAAAACCCCACAACTCTCCCTCCCTCCACTGCCTCCCCCCAAACCATACATTCAGGAAAGAAGAGATATTTACATAATTCTTTCTTCCGACTATTGTTCTCAAACATCTGAAAGCTCTTTCAAGCAAGACTTACACTGAATCAGAAAAATTCTCAACTGAAGGAACCTCAGGAGGTCTCTCAAATCTAACCTCCTGCTTCTCTGAGATCAGACCAGGTTGCTCAAGAGTTTTATCCAAAGGGCAATGCACCAAACTTGTTCCAATTTATCAATGTCTTTTATGTACTGGTGACCCAAAATATGGAGCACAGTATTCCAGCTGGGAGCTAATAAGGACTGAAGGAAAATAAATAACTTTCCTCAACCTACTGGCTATGCTTCTGTAAATACAACCCAGGATGTTCTTAACTTTCCTTGGTGCCAGGGCACATTGCTGACTCACATTCAGTTTCTTATATACCCAAATCCGAATAACCTTTTCAGCAGAGAAATTTCTCAATCAGTCCCAGCCTGTACTGTTCCAAAGAGTCACTTCTTTCAAGGTAAAGAATTTTGCATTTGTCCTCGTTGAATTTACAGGCCTCCTGCCTCTCCAGCTTGCCTAGGTTCTTCTGAACAACAGCCCTGCCCTCAGGCATGTAAACTGATTCTTCCAAATTGCTGTCATCTGCAAGCACAGTCAAGTGTGCACTCTATCTCCTGCTCCAAGACTTTGATAAAGATGTCAGACAGACATGTCAGCTTACAGAAAGCAGCCTGTGCCATTCCATTAACTACTAATAGTTAATAGATGGTCTTAGCCTGACTACCCAACAAATTTCTTACCTTTGTAGCTGTCCATTCATGCAGACCATGGTTAAATAAACAATTAAATTTTGTGAATATCATCATTCCCTCCCATTTTTACCACCTTGCAGACATGTATGGAAAAGTTAGGTCTTTAGATTTTACTACAGCTCTCTCACAAGTCACATCCTAATTATAGACTGGCATTTTTTCTTCAAATAATACTGATGAAACAGGTTCTAAATCTCAGACATAAGAAAGTTTTCTCTGCCACAAAGGAGGATGAGTACAAACATGAGAAGTTTGAGCTACTTAGATATCGTAAAGAGGTGAAAAGATAGTAGGTATGAATGACAAATTACCACTTGCAATGTCTAAGATGAAGTCACTGGACAACTGATCATGGTAATAACGGTAAAGGCAGAAAATGTGACAAAATCAAAGACATAGAAATCGAGACATCTGATTCACTACTTCAAGAGAAAAGAGGTCAAAACTTTTTCAGTCATTTAGAACGACAATAATACAGACATGGGAAACAAATGCAGGAAAAAGCGGACCACATATCCCACCAATAGCCAAGCTAGGTTTGACTAAGCTAAAGCTGGAAAACATGTTGATATGATTACATCATTTTCAGGATTTAAATGACTACTTCTGCATACCACAGTACTGTGTTTCATGTATGAATTCATTCAACTACTACTAACTGAAGGTTTTGAATCACCTGTTTTCTCAACTTAAACAAACAAAAGTCAAGGCCTAAATATTTTCATGCCTGTCTAAAATACTCTTTGCACTGCAGTTGATGATTCTAATCTTTTTCTTAACATATCCAGTCAAAAAGCTAAGTAAAATTCATAAGACACCAAGAACCGCACTAACAATATGTGAAAACATTTTTGAATGTAATTTATATTTACATACCTACCTCAGTTCAGCAGCCTTTTTTTTCAGCAGAGCATTTTCTTCAATTTGAAGTTGACATAGTTCCATAAAACTACTTGATTCTGACTCTTTGACCTTTTCAGTTGTGGGTAAAGTATTACAGCTTAAGATTTCGCCATCAAGAAACTGTAAACTAGGAAGGACCTTAAAAAATGAAGGCCTTAGAAAATAATAAGTTATAATCAGTTGTACAAAGAACACCTATCGCTAAAACTCTCATTTTGTTGATACATTTGTAACAAAACAGAACAATTTGATAGCTCTCTAAGTAAATATCTAAATTTGTCATTACTTCATATATCAATTTATGAAGTAAAACTGTTATTCTTTGTAAACCACAGAATTTAACAAGACTTTTTAATATTTTGTTGATATAAAGGGCACTGCTAAAATAGTGACTCCAGAGAAATCAGTGGTAACTTTCTCAATTCACTAGAGCTAGCATTTTTCCTACTTTTACAGTAAGAGGCAAATTTGACACACTTGTGCATAGGCACCTGCAACACATTTGATTAGTAGCTAACACTGCAAGCAAAGCCATAGGATTAAGATAAAGCACAGATTTTGTTAAGCGTTGAAAGGCTTAGATACAAAAACTTCACAGAATACTAAATATCGTCAGTTGTACTCCCTTTATCACTTGCATATAAAGGAATATAATAAAAATTGCATATAATGATATAAGTATATGAATTGTATATAAAGGATATAAATATGATATAATTGCATATGAAGCATTTGCATAAAGCAATATGATATTCAGTATGTCTGGCAGGAAAAAAATTTCCAGTTCTGAAATACTGAAATCAGGTCAGTGAATGAGATGTCAGGGATGACAGTAAAGATAACATCTCCTTGCTACAAAAAGGACAGTTGGGGCCACTGTTGTAAGAAAAAAATATGTATAAGATATTTGCTTATCAATTAAAAAAAAACAGTATCATCAATGCCCAGTCTTTTAGGTTATTATGAAATATTAGCTAGTCTATTTCTTCCCCCAGACCAAATTTGTCAACAGTTTCAAGATTTCAAAATTATTTAAATCAACCCTTGATATTTTCATTAAGTTAGTACTTAGCAATACTTGAATGAGTAGTTATTGTAGGCTTTAAGTCCCCTTACTCTCAAAAAAGATAACACAATTTCCAAAATTTTAAAACTATCTGATTATTTGCTGTGAAGGTCAAGGACTAGCTCCTCTCCTGCTCATTGGATAACTGGTACTTCTACAGCTAATACATGCCGATGAGCGCCAACCTCCAGGGACATGTGTGTTTATCAGACCAAAACCAACTCAGGCCTGCCTGGCAGCTTTGGTGACTCTAGATAACCTCTAGCCAATTGCACGCCCCCATGTCGACGATGACCCATTCGAATGTCTGCCCTATGAACTTTCGATGGTACAGTCTATGACTATTACTCAGCTTAGACAACACACACTAAGTTTAAAATCAGCTTCTGTGACTGAGTTTGAATATTCCAAAATGTTGCTCAATAGAATACTAGTTTTTTGAAAATATCAAACTTTCCTTATCTACTGTCCATGAATGTAAGACTAACACTGTCTGAAATACACTTGGAATAAAATGATGGGTTTAGATAGACTGTCCCTGAACACATAGCGAGAAACTGCCAAAGCTGATGTCGAATACTGATACATACAAAAGTGCCATATCAAAGTTGATTGATTCTGGAAGTACTGTGTTTTTGAGCTATGGGATCTCAACACTAGTTTTTTCTAGCTGGGTTTCTCCTGGTGAAGGCCTGAGTCAATATTTCATTTAGTGAAAACTTCCTGGTGAATATTCTGTCACTTAAGAGGCTCTATTAATCATTACAGCATTGAAACACATTCCCCTAGGAGTGCTCAGACTGATCCCAGGGTTTAATTTCCAAAAACCAGTTTCTTACTACTTCACTTCTGTTGGTGTTATCGCTGGCTGGACATGAAAGTACATAACCAATTGGGGAATTTTACAATTAATTCTTTTGTTGTTATCAAGGGGTTATGTAAAGTTCACTAAAACATATAGCCTGAAGTTACGGTCAATGCTGTATTCAGCAAATCCATGTTTTATAATATCCTATACTTTAAATCCTTTAGACAAAAGAATCTCTTATCTAATCATAAAAGCTCTATTGAGTCGAGCAATCTAAAGTGTGAGTTCTTACAGTTAAATTGGAATTCAGAAAACTTTTCTCCTCAAGGTTACTAGTGAAAAAACAGCTAGTTCTGTAAAATAGTGGGAATTAAAACAATGGAGATAGGAATTTAAAATATTGTCACAGTCACAAAATTTTATTCACAAAATTACCTGCAGGCACCATGGGAGTGCAAAGAAGTCTGTTCATTAAAAAAAAAACCAACCACCAAGAACGTATTTGTACAGCTATGTCTTAAATGTCTCACTTAAAACTAAACATTTCAAAGAGTTTGTTTTTTTTTTCCTAACAGAATACTAATCAGAAATTTGTGCAAAAATCTTATAATGTAAGATATACATCAAAGAGTGGCTTTATGTTTGCTTTTTTTTTCATTTTACAAGACATGTGCCAAAGCACACATATCCCAAATTTTGCTGTTGTTAAAATATGCAAATATAGCGAATTTTAACACAATTTATCTAAACACATTCTTGTGTAACATTGCAGTGTACAGCCTCACCTTACCTGACTTGCAATCATACAAAAAATAACTTCGGTCATTCTTCAAAAATCACACTTTTCTAATAAAAAAAAACTCAGTCACCTGTTTTAATTACATCCAAAATATATGTCTGTTGTGTCTCATTCATGTCCTCATATTTTATTATGTCAACACTTTTCCTATGTAAATATTCTAGATTTCCTTAACTAAAAGAATTGATAATGATTTAGATTCTTAACTATTAAATGCTTCTTTGCACATTTGACACCATCCTTTCTCTAGCCACGTGTACTTTGAACCTGTCAAATCATCAAGACTTTTAAGCAGTGAATGGATGATGTGATGGAAGAGAGTAAACAAATAAAAAAAAACAAAGCAGAAAAAGAAATACTCTATGAAGCTTTGTAATAATCAGAAGCTGATGGCTATGAGAAGGGCAAGTAAGCAGCATAAGACCATTGATAATCAAGATAAAATAACATTTTTAAATAGTGCAGATAAAAGAGAAGAAAAAGGTTGAGTGGATAGTCATGTCTTTGTGCAGAAGTTTTAATGAAAATTAAAATAGGGTAATAAAGTAAAGAGAAAACATCAGCCAGAAATTTGAAGTTACCAAAGGCGGTAAACTTGCCAGTAAAGGAGAACAATTCTTGCTTAGAAGGAAGATATCGTGATCAATGGACAAAGAAGCAGTTACAAATGCACATTCAGTATAATAGTTAAACAGAATAGAGGGACCACTGTCGAGTTTTAGCAAACTGCTTACTAATAAGGTTCCAAATATTAAGTCAAACATCGAGATTTTTGTTTAAACATACCCACAAACTGAAATTCTTAGAAAATAAAGATAACAGAATTGAATTTTCTTTGTTATTTTCATATAATTCCATTCAAAATTGTCATAGTGTTCATATTTCCTCATTTCTAGTGTTTAACTAACACAGATACACTAAGTATTTGGCTGATTTTGGTTGATGAGCAATATGTATATACACCCAGGTTTTGGCTGATTTTGATTTTTTTGATTTAGCAAATCAATTTCTTACCTCCAATTTCTTTCTTGGAGAAGAGGGTTTCCACTCAGTGACAACTTCTTTAGCTTATGACAGCCACTTAACCATGAAATGACATCTTCAAGGTCTGTATTGTAGTATGGAAGAAAATTAAATTAAAATTTGAATGCAGAACCATTTAAATCTGACATGAGTTAACTGCATCAAAATCATAAAGTACTACAAGCAATTCTGCTTCCTATACAGTATAGTTATAATTATTATCTATAGCATCCATGTATGGAAAATACTTATGCTGTCTGTATAAATGTCTCAAATGGGAACAATAATATGCAAGTAAGATTTTATTTAAGAAAGTTTTGTTTGGATGGGGTTTATGGGTATTTTTTATACAACTCACCTGATAAGCAGTTATTTTTGATATCCAGTTTTTCCAAAGATACAAATGAATTCAAAGGCACAAGCTCAGTTAATCTAAGAACAAGACAGAAAGGTTTTGGGTTTTCAATTAACAAAATGTCAGTTCATAAACAGAAGGTGACTAGGATGTTTTATAGTCATGACAATTTGCTTATTTACATAGAGAAGATACTCATTTAGCTATCCAAGGTGCTAGAACTCATTACTGAAATTTTAACTTGAAAGCATTTCTTAGTCTTCTCATTAGTTCTGTTTTTAATATTTGCTCATTATTGGGTTTGTTTAGTTGGTAAACATTTTATTCTGTTTCATGCATTTAGTGCTGATCTGAAGTCTTGTAAAATTTAGACAACTCAGTTGGCTTCTTTAGGCATCATAACTAGAATTAAACTAACAGAAGGCCTTGAGTCTGGAGAGGAAATAAAATCTGCTTTTCTCTTTCCTCTACCTACATGTCCCATTGCTCAAACTTCTTGTCAGCTTGTTTCTCTTCTCCACTCATCATTACTGCCTAGGTACTAAACCTAACTTAATCATTGTCATAGCTATATTACAGGTCAAGACTGCACTGTCCTGTAATGTATTTTTCATACTCCCTCTGTCTTACTACTACTGTCAGTGTCAAACAGATGTCTATTACACAGCCAGCTATGAAATTGCTTTTTTTGTGCAACAAAGCGGCAAAACATGAGTAAAGCCATGACAAGTTTTTTACTTGTCTTTAAAATTTTTATTGAAAGGTAAACATAAGGAAACTGAGCTGATATTCATCTGTACAAAGTATTTTGGACTGTAAGGTGTCTATTATCACTACTATTAAACCAATTTTTTTTACTTACAAGCTGGCACTGGTGCAACTAAGAAGGAATGTTGAAAGGGTTGATCAACTGCCAGGCTATTTACAAATATTACATTTCAGATTTAAACACTTATTTTGATTTATGTTAAATATAAAAAATAAAAATTAAAATCAAGATGCAAAATAAACCAGTCTTCAACTAAAACGAGTGTTTATATATAAGCAAGTACTATATCAACTGTATCTTTTTTTTTAAAAAAAAAAAAAAAAACACATTTAGGTAACATCTTTCATCCTTGTAAGGACAAGGCCTGATCATAACAAGATAAAGGTAACACTAATGGCAATGTGTATGTCTATTTTGTGACACATACATTTTCATGGCAAACAATGTTTTCTGAGGGTTATAGTGCCTCTGAAAGCTATAAATCAGAATACTTATGGTTCAAAACATAAATGGGCAAAAAGGAAAACCCATTTTCTCCACAAACTTACAAATGGTCAGAGTTAAAAATATTTATCTGTTGCTGAAATGTGTGGCTATGCTGTATTTCAGCAGAGGCACTACAGCTTAAAGACAGAGCTGGATTTAACTCTGGTACACATATTCCAGGCCAAATGTAAATTCTTTAATCTTGTTGAACATTTGACTTTATGCAAAAAATAAAAAAAAAAAAATCATCCACATTCAGTTGACTAGTATTTCTATAAAACCACATAACATTTTAGTAGTAAATTCAGAGAAACAGATTTAAAGCAATTGAGTATGTCTCAGTATACTGCCATTTGTTTCTCAAACCATACTGTAAAGTTGTTCTGCTTCTAGTCCTATTTAGTTCTACTACCTCCCTGCCAGTTTTCCATGGAATCAAATAAATATGAAGAAGTATTAACTCTGAAAAGGCATGTAGCTTTATGTAGACCTGCATGTAGTACTGCAAGTATCAGTATTTTAGGTTCTTATGACCAGTCAATAGTACGTAAATACGGTTAATATTTGTAACAAATACCATCATAGATATTAATGGCTAACAGTATGGCTGCAAAGACTGAAAATCCATGATTCAGATTATAGAGTCACATATTCAGAAATACCCAGGAAAATAAATGTCATACTTTGCACAATGGATGAAAGACAATGTGGCATTTTTTTATTTACAGTGACTGAGTTCTCTGGATCTTTATCAGTATATGCTGTGATGAATTAGAAAATACCTACTGGACTACTCTTGCCTGCCACTGGCACTATGAGAGTTAAAATGTTTCCCTGTCATTCTATAGCTTTCCTTTTGCTGATGTTCTTTGTTAATTTTTTTCCTAAGAAAATTCAAACCAGAAAGACAAAGGACATTACTGAAAACTTAATACTACTTGACCTTGTCACATTAGCCCTGGGCATAAGAGACAGATAAATTACAAAGAAGACACGAAAGAAAAAGATATTCACAAAAAAGCAAACTATAGCTTCCTCTTTCTGCTCCCATTTAAGTCTGTAGCAGGACAAGACACAGCCACAGAAATTTTAGGTTAAACAAGATTTAGAAGCCTAGTTGCATGTATGAATCAAACAAAATAAAGATTACTTTTCTGAACACAAATAGCAGTTACTGCTCAGGATGGTCCAAATCCTGCTGTACATCATTTTTCCCAGCAAAATTATCATCAAGATAATGAGAGGTTTGCAGGAAGAAGGGCTAAATAATTAAAAATAAATTTATACTAATCTCAATTTTAAGTAAACCCCACATTTCTGTCTCATTCTTTAAAAATAGAAATCTTTTAATTTACAATATTTGCCATGTTTATAAGTACCTATCAAATATAATGTAGGAAATCTGTCAGCCACCTGTTTCTTGAATATTCTAGTAGGCAGTTTCCTCAACTGTATTGCCATATACTTAGAGCTAAACTTATCACCAGCAAAGAATTATTGAAAGTGATAAAAAATAATCTAGACTAGTAAGAACAGTATGGGAAAAAAAAAAATACTATCTGTCAATATAACTTTTTCATGACTAACTTATTTCAACATCCACTGATATTTAAATTTATTATGGCAACTCTGTAAAAGTGGTCAAATTCTCAAAATATGATGGCTTGCAATGACAGGGAGTTCAACTCTTATGTCTGAGAAATTAGGTTAAAAACAGATATCATATATATTTAAGTAGGGAGAACAATATGTACTAAGACAGAATTAAGCCAAGTTTTTAGCATTTCTATTATAAGAATTTTAGGAATAGTATGCATCTAGTTGCAAAAACATGAGAGCAATATTTTCATAAAGAACTTGATTCCAGCCAAGCCAGCTTCCCCCAAACCAGGATATTTTTGCAAGATGACTGTATTATTATAAATGTTAAAATTTTTGCTAGCACAGGTAGGTTATCTTCATGAAAAACTAGCTATAGCAAAAAAAAACAACTTTTCCATATTAGTGCCATATTAAAACAGAAATTTTAAGACATATCTATTTTGATGCTGCCCGAAGAGCCTCCAAAAGCAATGGCCACCTGAAGAGCAGACTGATTTAGTGCCTCACTGTAAAACTCCTAAACGAAAAAGACATTAACAAGTAAGCTACATAATCAAGTGGAATTACATGTAAATATAAATACCACGTGAACTCTAAATACATGTTAAATATATATTTATTTTAGTGACAGGGGAAAGCTTTTTCTTTCCTACTCCTAAATCTTTACCGACAGAAGAAGAAAAAGGAAAATGCTCTCTTTTTAAACTAACTTAATAATTGTGCTCTCCAGCTTCCATAAAATAGAGCAAGGATATTTAGTCCCAATTCTGCAACAACCAAGTCAAGAGGATATTCATCATTGGTTTTGGTCAACTGCATATTGCTGAAGTATATGCTTTGTATTTGAAGCATATTCACAGTCCCAATTCTGCAATAACCAAGTCAAGAGGATATTCATCAATGGTTTTGGTCAACTGCATATTGATGAAGTATATGTTTTGTATTTGAAAGTCACAGTAAAATACTTAATAAAAGCAGCAGTAGTGCAATAGCTGCCATTTTTTATATTTGAAAGAGTTCATCACTACCTGTTCTATTATGATCCCTTTTTGCAAGACTCAAGGTTTAAAGCATTTATTGTTTTTTTTAGTTTTATCTTTGGCAATTTCTGGTTTATGATGCAGGCAAAGCACCTCAGGAATAAAAAAAAATCTTGTAAATTAGTGTAAGAATTTTCACAGTACTTCACTTCGTGAAAGAATACAGATTCACAGCACTACCATTATATGGGCTTCCTGCAATCAGTAGAAAGGAAATGGCACTCAGTGCACACTTGAAAAAAATTCACAAAATTGCACTAGCTGTAGGATAAAAGTAGAGAAACAGCTTTTCTTTCAACAGCTTACTCCATTACATTCACTGTTCCTATAGAACATCGAGTTACTTATGCTGCAGCACACATATGGAGCTGCTTATAAGTGCATATAAAGCGAGTGTAATAGTGCATGCTACTGAAACGCCAGGAATTTTAAGGCTTTTAATACATATTTAAGGCTATCTTGTCCTGTTTGTCACAGAGTTTTGAGATAAACTATAGATATATCGAGGAAAGAAAGAGAATTCTTTGGGAAGGAGGTATATGTTTATTTTCAGCACGTCCAGTTTGCTGCTGGAAAAATATGTGTTTTCTCCCAGGCCAGCTCAGTGGATCAAACACTGCATCTCAGCTTGACCATTGGAAAAACATAATAAGCACTACAAGGATCATTAAAAACTGTAAGATCATGGGACAGGTGAGTGACATAAGGTACATATATGCGGCCTGTTCAGCACAACCTAGATCCAGAGGCTACATTCAAACTATGCCTGAGACTGTGCTCCTGTTTGTTCTCTGCCTAGCAGGCACATGAGGTCTTCAGGCAGTTTTGCACTTTTTATTACACACATCATAGCTACATCTTAATGTTAAAAAAAAACCTAAGTGTAGGAAGAAGAGGAAACTATACAAAGATAGAACCACATTACTGCATTTAAAAAAAAAAAAAAACTGATCAGGATAAGAAAAGAAAATAAACTGAAGAACCGTAATTAAATCAATTTGTTTGATTCAGAATCAAACAAGTATACCCTTGTTAATCACAAGCAGAAAGTATTTTCTCCAAACTAAGAAAGAATTAATAAAAGAACAAAAAAAAATCCCAAACCTAAAAGCCCACCAACTTGAAGAGTAGATTCTGTAAATATAACTATGTGTTATATTTACATCCAAGAGCCTACATGCATACCACTTCATTAGAGATGATATGAAAACAATCTGAAAAGTTATAAAAAATATAGGTTGTATGCACTCAAATGGTGTTCATTTTCCATGCAGGAAATGCCTTACTCAGTCTTACAGATCTTTAACCCACAGGCTCACAGACACAGTTGACTGCTGAACTAAATGTCACATAGGATGAGATGAGATTCACTTGTTTAACTGTAGACACCTAAGTAAGAGCTGGTCATTTTGACTGTTAATAGTCAGTGAAGATGAAGAAGTACTTGTAGGATACGATTAGCCGCAAAGGAAATGACTACAAATTGCAGATGAATCCCGCTCTGAAAACATCTCCTCTTCACTAACAGAAGAGTAAAGTGATTAGTTCAAAGTGTATATTGTGTATATGATGTGTAGCAAAGTATATTATACTTGTTTAGCTGAGATCAGTCTTGTTCAGAGTGAAATGGTCACAGTATATAAAAATATTTTATATTAATAAAATTAATTTTACTACTAACTTGGAAATTATAATGTGTTCCTTATCTTATTAGCAGAATTTAAATTGAGAAAAAGGGCATAGGGAAATAAATATTTTGACTTCTGAATATCTGATCCTTCTAACTTTACAGATGTCCAGATTAGCTTAGAAAATGAACAGAAAACTAATTACAGAGTACTTGAGTGATCTAGTCTTATGATGATTGACTTGATCCTTCTTTTTCATTTTATACCTTTCAAACTGAACCATAACAGTGAAAAATTAAAGCAAATATGCTCATTTTGGAGGGCATTAATATATGCATGCAAAATAAAAACCATTCTTTTCTGTCCTTTTTAACTCTAGTGGTTACACTTAACATAGCCTGCAAAGTCTGTTTTGAATAAGCTAGCTGTGAAATACGAAGTTTGACAGACATACATACTCTAGAAACAATTGCTAAAGAAAGGAAAAAAACTCAAAGCCCAAGAAACACCATGGTTTTAATAATGCCACAATGCTCAAAAATTCTTTTCATATAACATCTTATAGAAAAAATACTTTTAATAGTTAATGCTGGTTTAAATTTTCTTAGCTAAAGGTAGCCAATGTCATTACTTGTCAACCACATATTTTCAACAAATATCTGGAAAAGACAGTGATATTTTAATCACACTGAGAATTTTACTTTTCAGAGAAGTGTTATGCTAGTAAATGTCTCTCTACTAGTCCTGTAAGTGGAAGAATGATTCTTGCTTACCTATTTTGAGACAGCAAAAGAATCTGCAATAGAGGCAACCAACACAAAGAAAGCATTTTCATAGTAGAAATGCTATTGTCATCCAAATATAGTTCTCTAAGGAGGACATGATTTTCCAGTCTTGGAAACTAAACAGAAAAGAGATGGTTATTTAAAATTAATATAAATTAGAGAAACAACAGTGGAATGCTTACCAGATGCTTTTCATAAATCATTACTAAATACAAGCAAACCCCACATTTTTGATATATGTATCATTTCCTTATTATGTACGCACCACTTGTCACACATGATTTCTGCATATCAGGTGGTATTTTTTTATGCCTTCAACCTAGTCTGAAAAGCCAATATAAACCCAAGAAAAACAAACAAAAAAACAATAAAAAAAAGTCTCATTATTTTATTCATGCACTTATTTGCTGCATATTGACAATGGTTTTCTTCTTTCAGATTCATAAGAGAAATCGCTGTTAGTAAATACAACTAAGTGTAGTTGAAAGCTATTTTCTATTTTTAAATGGAAATGCTGCAGCACAAATTTCAGCTTTTGGGGGACCAGCATAAATCAAATCAGCATGAACTATTACTTTTATGCAATGATAATAATATTCAGTTCCATTTTAAACAAAGCATCAGCATAAATAATACAAACTGAAAACTAGATGCTATAAACAGAGGGAGGAAATATAATTTCTGAAGGGAAAATTTTTCAAGGACTTGTGAGCAAGAAGATATTAACTGTGAGCCATTTGTATGTTTGAAAAATCTCCCTCTAATAGTGAAGAAAAAAAAGCCCACCTAAGAGCACAAAGCATCCCACAGCAAGCAATGTGCACACGATCAGCATTCTGAAAAATATGACTGTCAACATAAGTGTATGCAGAACAGCCACTGAATTCAAAGTTTTTACCTCCTGAAGGTTATTGCCTTGCAACTTCAGAATTTGAATTAGGCCACAATTCTCAATGCCTTCAACTTGTGTGAGATGATTGAAAGAGCAGTCTAGGTGAATGAGAGTAGATACCTCACAAAGACCTTTTGTGCTGATTAATTGATTATGGTCCACAATTAATTGCTGAAGATTTTTCAGTGACTCCAGACCACCTGAAAGTTAAAGATTTTATCTAAATCAAGCCATAATGAAATAAAAACCTACTGGTTTTCAAATACTAAGAAATCTCTGAACTGTCAACATATTTATATTACCTAGTCTAACAATTAATATTAGTCCCATATAAGGTTTAAAAATAATTTCTGTATTTTGATCTGATCAAATATACAACATGTATAGTTGAAAAATTTCAGAACCTATTAACCAAGCAATAAAATTAGTTTGCAACCCCTTTGCACTTCTGTTGAAACAGAACATTCTTTTAGTGATAAACTATACTTAATATGCTTTAAACACTTTATAACTGCTACTTACAACCTACGGGCTCTCTGAAATGCTAACAGCCCACTTAAAATCACCCCTCAAAATGGAAACAGTTTTTATGTTTAAAATTTAATTTTCATTATTTCATTTTTAAAAGTGGTTTTGTTTTTTTTTTTTAAGCTATCAGCAAGGTGAGAATAAATTGTGTATAAACTTAAGACAGCACCATCTTTATTAAAGTGCATCTTGTTTAAGGAATTATGTCATAAAACATTTTAAATGAAGAAATTAATTAAAAAAAGTTTGGTGCCTTTAAATATAAGCCTATACTTCTATAGCCATTACACTCTCAACAAACTTATTCCTGCCAGGTAAAGAGCAAGAATGTGTGCAATCTCTACCCTAGAAAAGACATAAAGGAAAAGGTTCCTGTCACTGTCTATTCTTTCATAGATTTTTTCCTGAATCATCTTCTAAAATGGCAAAAGCACACTGTCTTTCCATGGTGTTACACATGCTAGATGTTCTGCAATGGCACTGATGCATCTGGCTTGCTACAAGTCCAAGCAGTTTTTCTGTGTATCTGTAGAAAACTCCTTTGATGGGACAACTTTTACAAAACATATCTAACATAAGGAATTCTGAATTCACTTTTCTTTCTTTATGGGATTATTTATATACTTTTTATATACTTATTATATTAAATACTACTTTATCACATTTTTATCTCACTCAAGACTTCCCAAGACCCTAAAAGAAAGCAAGATGAGCTTTACAGAGGTGAATGTCTTTGCAAATGTCCTCTGAGAATAAACTTTGAGACCAGAGACCAGTTCGCACCACAGATTACTGAGAATACAGAAGAAGAACCAAAAGAGAAAATGAATGATAAGGAGAAAACAAAGGTAAAGAATGAAATGCCTAGACTAGCAGTATGTTTAGAAATACTCAAACAAATACAGGCCTTTGAGTCATAGCAATTTAAATATGGGAAGCACCTAATAGAAATAACACAGTCATCTGATATTAAAGAGATATAATACTAAAATTAACCCAAATGCCTTATACTGTAACTTCAAAACTATGCTTTATGGAATAAATATACAAATCTTTAACTATTCTGAAAGAATTTCAAACATGCCCATGACATACTATCCTCACTGCAAGGTCCTGGTCCATGCTTTTTTTTTTGCCTTTTTTTTAAAACTCTGGGATAAAAATAAAAAGGAACCAGCACCATCTAGCGGTCTCAATAACAATTTCGTTTCAGTGTCAAGAGCTCCCAAGTCTTAAAAGAGCAGTCGTTAAAACTCCACGGTTGAGTTATGAACACAGCAGTACTGAAAACTTTAAAAGCACTGAATTGGTCTTGAGCGGGGCAGACAGAAAAGACTGCACACACAGTAAGAAAAGGCAATGAGTTAATACTCGATCTGGAAATCTCCTATTCTGCATGCTGCAGAAAGCACCTTTTTTACATCTCCTCCTCATCTGTCTGATTTTATTAGACCAAATGTCATCCAGAACAGACATGCCAAGGATACATACAATAAATCACAATCTGTTCTGGAACTACCAAACGGAGTCCAGCAGAAACATACATAAGAGAGAATAATGTAATACAAACAGATGGTATTTCAATGTTTCTTCTGCATACATGCAAAATTAAAAACAAGTATGAAAGTCTTCTGCATATTTCCAGAAGATATTTCTGGTTTACATATGATGCAACCAATACATCAGTATATGGCAAAATGTATTCTGTTGAAAAACATATGGTTTCAGCAAAATTTGTGGAAAACCTTTACAGAAGCAGCTCTTAGTAATTTGAAAGTGCAGCTGGAGTCTGTTAGCTAGGGACCTTATCTTAGCTATCAACGCAGTTCCGAAATAACATCTACATGTGACAGAGATGAATGATAAGAGAGGAGTGAAAGCTGACAGTGAACATGAAGATAAAACATACATAAAAAAAAAAAAAAAAACAAAAAAACAAAAAAGCCGAACCAACCAAACAAGTAAAATAAATGTGAAAGATGCCTGGTTAAAAAAAAACCTGCTTTGTTAAAAAGAGTAGGTCTGAAGAAGCATTTACAACTATTCACGGTTATGCATTGCTATTCTGAGCATTGCCAGAATTTTAACCAACACACTGGCCACACAGACACCTTACAAAAGCATATTCTATGACTCAAGTCAAAATGCAAATTTTGTGTAAGAAAGTAAAGCATTCATCTTACAAGTACAAACATACACATTGAACTTCAGTGTGTTACTTGTGATCATGCATTCTTAAATAGAAAAGCATAATTGAGGCATTTCTCATACTTTTACTGTTATTTTTCAGGCTTTTTGGGAGACTAATTTTTCCACTACTGATGCTGTATTTCAATGAGAAAAAAAATTTTAGTATTCTTAAGTTTCCTACAATATGCTATTGAAACAGAAGCACTGCAAACATAAATAAGCTTTACGTCTTAGGAAAAAGACCACAGCTTTTGTTAAAAAGCAGTAATATAAGTTCCAAAATGCTAAGGGACATCTTCCAAGATTAGATGGGAAGGATACATTAACTTCTTAAAACCCATAAATCCATTTTTGTGTATTCTATATGACTAGTTACTTGTTATTGTATGAAACAAATCCTGTACCACATTTTCTAATGAGGATGTTTTAACCAGACATCCTCAAAGCAATTCTGGAGAGGAAAAAGATGGATTCCAAGCCAATTTTTGTGAACAGTTATTTACGCACTCATACTATTAGAATCTCAGTAAACATACCAGCACACTGAACAAAACAGAAAAGTATGAGAGGATTTCACTCCACTTGGCCTGTAGATTCCACATACTACATTCCACACAGATGCCATATTCCTATATGTCATCTACTAATACCATATAATTCCTACAATAATCTTTCAAACATATCTATCAAATTAAACAGTCTTATTCAGAAGAAGAGTCTTATTCAGCATTATTGGCCACAAGGATATAGGTGAAGCCTCTTTAACCAGTTTATTCTACTGTTTCTCAATAGGGTCCTAATATGCTTTTACAGTTAGCAGTGATATTCCAGCACCTTTATTTTCATGTATTATAAACTCAGTTCATAAATTAGTAGAATTCCAAATTTGCACATATAAGCAAAAAATATTAAAAATATCAGCATTAAAACAACTAAATCTAAAGAATTTTTCTTTTAGCTTTCCCATTTCCTGTTTGCTATGCCCTTGTTGTTTATCATGGAATTGTATTATCCACGTTCATACTGTTTCAGTATTTATACAAATGTCTTATGTGAAAGTGTTTCATCTATCAGCTTAATAACTGTTTTATATTATTTTCCTGCTGGGCTGCAGGAAAATAAAGTGTGTCCACGTACTTTAAAGAAAATTAAAAGTCCAAATCAATAAAAAAAAATAAAAATCACAGAATCATAGAATGGTTGGAGTTGGAAGGGACTTTAGTTCCAATCCTCTTTGCCAGGGGCAGGGACATCTTCCACTCAAAGAGTTTTCTCAAAGCCCCATTCAGTCTGGCCTTCAACAATTTCAGCGCTGGAGCATGCCACCACTTCCCAGGAAAGCTTATTCCAGTGCCTCAACACCCTCACAGTAAAGAACTTCTTCCTAATATCTAAATGTAAAGCTACCTTCTTTCAGTTTAAAGCCATTGCCCCTTGTCCTAGCACTACATGCTCTTGTATAAAGTCCCTCTCCAGCTTTCTTGTAGGCCCCTTTTATGTACTGGAAGACTGTTAAAAGGCCTCCCTGAAGCCTTCTCTTCTCCAGGCTCGACAAGCCCAATTCTTCTACCCTGTCTTCACAGGGGAAGTGCTTCAGTCCCTTGACTGTATTTGTGGCCCTCCTCTGGACTCACTTCAGCGGGTCCATACTGTTGTTATATTGGTAGCACTAGAGCTGAATGCAGTACTCTAGGTGGTACCTCACAGGAGTGGAGTGGAGGGGAAGAATCACCTCCCTTGACATGCTTCATGCTTCTTTTGCCCAAGATACAGTTGGCTTTCTGGGCTGCAAGTGCACATTACTGGGTCATGTTGATCAAAATCAGAATCTCCTTATATCCTTTCTACTCTCAGTTCTGCAGTCTTTACCAGTAACATCTTTAGATTTATCATGGATGTACATAATTTTAAAATCAAAAAAACTGCCTTCATCACTTACAAACAGCAAAGCTCTCTGTTATTTTCACCATGCTACATTTTCCTGAACTTTTGTCAGTAGAAAAGGCTGTGGATGCTGTTTACATTTATATGAAATATACAACAGCAGAGAGGCAATAAAAAATTCCTTGCTGGCCAAGAGAAAACGTGTCTCTTGGCAGAAAGATTTTATGTACTGATGCATCGCTTGAGTGGTCTGGGTACACATAAATTCTAACTGGTTGACTGCTAAAGGTACACCTGTTGCCTGCCAAGTGTTGGACATTACAAATATAACAAACTACCTTTGTAGAAACAATAGGGATTGGCACACCTGCTATGCCTAAATGATTGCATGATTCTTCTACCTTAAACTCATTCTTTTTTTCACCTTTGGGGCAATGAGTAGCAATGAAGAGGCGGAGTGTAATAATAATAACCAGATAATATGGTTTCTATACGACTTACTGTGTAAGTCAAGTGCACACTGTAATTCAGTTCCAAGTCTAGGTTTTATATTGTTTCTGTAGATAAACTGAACTCAGGCTACTCACATATTCCAAATGAGTTAATGCAGGTAATCTTAGGCACCTTTGAAGAAAGATTTTTAGTTCTCTTTGACAGTAGTTACACAGCCTGGTATAAGTAACACATGGCTGTAGCTAAGCCTTACTACAAATGTGAAGTTGAGTATGCTTTAAAGTGCAGGTCTGTTCTTAGCCTCTTTTGTCATTCTCCTTTACCAGCTGGCTGGCCCTGAATCCAAGTGAAGTATAACTGAATATAAACAGCACAAGCATTGCCATACAAACTGGAATAACTTACAAATTTTCTTACCAATCCGAGTGATTCTGTTGTGGGAAAGTTCAAGATTTTGAAGATTTACGCAGCCATCTAAGCCACAAACTGATGAAAGATGGTTCTTACTCAGAATAAGAATACTAAGATTTTCTAGATTTTCACAGTCAATTATCTGAATGTTATTTTCCTGAAATAAAGGAAAATGAGAATCTTAAATAGCATCTGAAGTGAAATGGCAGAATTTAGTCTAAAAATATGACAGAAGGTCATCATAGCTTATTTTTTTCTAAACTTCTAGCTAGGAGTAATGGCAACTCTATTTTTCCCATTAAGAAAATAAATTGATGACTCACAGAAGCTGTCTTTAATGTACTCCTGGAATAGAACAAATATATATTTTGAACTTCATTCTGGCTCTGAAAATGCTCACAAGTTGTACAAAAAAAGTGTAAGGAGAAGTTAAGAATAGAGTGGTCTTTTCCATTTATGCTGTCCCAGTTTCCCAAATCCCTTTAGAAAACTAAATTAAAAATGGAATATAAACCATCATATTTATAAGACAGTAATAAAAACAGCTGTGACTTTGCTGGAATCATTAACAAAGAGTGAAAATCTGCATTTAGAGATATTTTGATCACAAACATTAACACTGTTCTCAGCTAATGTTTAACTCCCAAGAGATCTTGCTCTTTTAACATCCCCTTCCCAAAGCCATTTTAATAATGCTTCCTCAAATTTTTATTTTACTGTTTGCTGCCCTTGCTGTTTCCCTCTGTTTTTCACCTGCAAATACTCAAACAAATCTTAATTCCTTGCCTTTGCAACATACTGATTAAACCAAAGGGTCTAATTCCGGTCCCATAATTAGCATGCTGACTGGATTTAGGTACTACCTTCAGCTGCAGGCAAAAATGCTTATGGATTTCCTTTGGAAGCCATAACACTAATTCCTGCCCTTGGACAGACTCTTCAGTTGCATCCATAAGTTAAAATGGAGAACTGATACAGCTCAAATGTTAGCTTTTGTATCAACAGATATGAGGAGCAACGTCAAGTAGAAATGAATGTCCAAGGGAAACAGAGGCAGCTGCTTTAACTATGTGAGAAATATCCAGGAACCAATCTTGGTCTGTCACAAAAGAAGCTGTTTCTTCATTAATACTGAATAGAATACAACTGCCACGTTAGCTGGCACAGCAAAAGTATGAAATATTATTACTAATAACATATATAATTATTAAATTATTAATAAAGCCTACTTAAAATATATCTAAGAGTCTTTTTCTCAACTAAGTTATACTGACATATCATAGTGAGGCAATCCTGTGTATTTTTAAAGGCATAACATTTTAAAATAAATAATAATAATAAAAAAAAAAAAAACACAAAAAACAAAAACCAAACACAACAAACCACAAACCCAAAACTGTTCTGAGACAGCCAATATTTTATCTAAAAAAAAAAAAAAAAAAAAAGCCGAAATCACAGAAAAATACCAATCTCAGGAAGGCTGGAAACACAGATATTTGAGGTTCCCAAAATTATCAAATCCTGATAATTGGTAAGAAAATTGAGAAAAAGATACAGATATTTCTACAGGCCCTATTGCCAGGTCATGTTGAGCTTCTCATCAACCAACAGCCTCAAGTCTTTCTCCAGATGACTGCCCTCAACCCTTTCTCCCCCTAGACTGCATTTCTGCTTGGGATTGCCCTAATCCAGGTGCAGGACCTTGCACTTGGCCTTTTTGAACTTTATGAGCTTTGCGAGGGCTCATCTCAAGCATGCCAAGATCCCTCTGGATGGCATCCTTCTCTCCAGCATGCCAACCACATCAAACAGCTTGGGTTTTCCTTTTTCCCTTTTAAAAAACGGGAGTTATGTTTCCCATTTTCCAGTCAGTGGAGTTTTCATTAGACTGCCACAACTTCTCAAATACAATGCATAGTGGCTTAAGCACTTAATGCACCAGTTCCCTCAGGACCTGCAGATGCATCTCTTCAGGTTCCATTGACTTGGGCACCTTCAGGTTCTTTAGATATTCTTAAACCTGATCGTCTTCTACAGTGGACATCTTTTTATTCTCCCAGTCTTTGTCTTTGCCTTGCATGACTTGGGCGGTGCAGATGGAGCACTTTCTGGTGAAGACTGAGGCAAAAAAGGCATTAGGTACCTCAGCCTTCTCCATTTCCCAAGTAAACATGTCTCCCATATCTTTATGGAAATAAGGGCATATTAACTTTCTTGTGAATTGGTATTGTTAAAGCACATTACATGAAAAATGTGAACAGAGTTGCTTCATGTAAATTGTCAAGTTCCGGAACTAAGATGCATCACAGAGTAAAAAGTTTTCCTTCGTCATTAAATTTACAAGGCCATGTTAAGATACTGCAGTAGAAGTACCTAGACATTATACCTCTAGTGTAACACACTATACTGTTCCTTGAGCATATATGGGAATAATTTTACTAACATTCACTGTGTATTGCAAAGGACTTTTCCTTCTACACACTCCTGCTTAAATTGAACATCTGCTATGGTGAGCAGCATCTGCTCACTCATAAATCTAAGGTAATGAAGATCTATCACTGTGCCATCCTAACGCTAATCCTAGACTGACACTGGCACTTTTCTTAGTATAGTATGATTCTTCTGCAGGATGTTGCTTTACTACAATGTAAATTTTTATATGTAATGCAAATCTGCTGGTATAACTTGATTAACATTTGAGAGTATTTTGTTGATATTCCTATGCTCTTAAGGCAATAAAAGCTATATATTCACAGTTGCACACAACTGCATAACCAACTAAGCAGTAGAACTAGCAGTTCTACCTGGGTTATTTTAAAGAATCAAAGACATTCAGTACCTCCACATTGATATACTTCAGGTCTTTGCAGCCACTTAGTCCTTCCAGTGCAACTAGTCCACAGCGCCTCAGCGTCAAAAACTGAAGATTTGAACACTTGGATAACGTTGAGAGACTACAAGCTGGCAAATCCTCAAGTGCAAGTGTTGTGACCTACATGAATTTATTGATAAAAGCTATTGTGTTTATATTGAACATGCTTGTACATTATGGCTATTTTCTTTAAAAAAAAACAAAACTACATTGCAAGCAGCTAATGCTAATCCTTTCATGTAGAAAAGGATGGCATTGATGGGTTTGATCTGTTGAATGGGAGAAGATGTAATGAGAACTATCTGATTTTAACATCCACCTTATAACAAAAAACAGTGCCTTACAAATGACATGAAATTTGAATGGGTGGAAGATTAACACTAAACAAAACAACCAATAGTGTGAACTGTTTCCCATCACACTACCATAAATAATGAGTGCACAATAATAGACAAAAATAGTTCGTACTAAAAGCATATGCAGTCATATTAGACTGGATACCAAGACGATAGCACAGAATAAGCATAGAGTGACAAGTCAGCAAGTGGAAAGAAAAGTATGTGCTGGGAACCAAGAGATGTTTTTTTATGGCAAAAACACCATCTATAAGCTGATCAACAATGTCTTGGTTTTGGAAGAGACTACTTTTTTCAAAATTTTGAAGAGGCTACAAAAGCAGGAGCTGAAATGCAAACCCTCATACCAAGGCAAAAACCACACTAATTTAACAGAAAATAGGAGCTAGGTGCTCCTGTCTTTTATAGACTTAAGATACTGTCAACTGTCTGAAGACTAATACCACACTAGTCTGCTCCACAATGCTTATAGGCATTCAAAAGTCTCAAAAAAAGGCAAATTCTCATTGTCCTTATCTGCACTTGTGCAGAGTAAGTCCCACTAAGATCTATATCCTGTTCAGTGATAATCTCGTCTTCCATAAAAGCATTTGCTAACATACCAAATTAAAAAAAATAAAATAAAAAAGCTACGTTGTAGTTTCCAATTTTATTCTTAATACTCCGTAGAATTACCTGCTGCAGAGTACTCCAAGGGCTGCTATGAATTATCTTTTCTATACTTAATGGAGGCATCTTAGGCATCTTGCTCAGTGAACTCTTCCTTGGTCGTTTTTTTTCAGCTACTTTCTTTCTTTGATTTTCTTCATGCATTTTAGACCAGGATTTACATGTGTTCATCCAGTTTATTCTCTTCTTTTCAATATCATCAAGAAGAATTATACTACTGGAACACTCAGTTAAATTTTGAATTTTGTCTGAAGTCTCCCTGACTTCATTAGCATCTTCCACAGTTTTCTTCCTTGTTTCAGACTGAGAAACATGATCTTTGACTTCTTTATCACTACCATCTGGTTGGACAATTGGTGGACTGTTGCATATATTGCTTGCCTTATTTTCTACCATGTTGTTAGCTTCAAAATTAATAGATTCATTGCTTGAAGTATGACTATTTGAAGATTTATTAAGATCCCTAGTTTGTGAGAAAGTTTCTCCTACACACGTCACTGAATTTTTGTATATGCTCTCATTATTTACTTGAGAAAAGTGCTCCTTCTCGAAGCTTAGCATATTTGATGCTGATGTCAAAGTTCCTTCTGCTGGAATAATCCAGTATGTTTTTTCATCCACCATTTCAGCCTGTTTTTCTTCTTCCTCTACTTGCTTATTTAGTTTCTCCTCCTGTTCTCTTACTACTTTTGTATATTCTGTCTGCTTATGATTGTTTACGTTTCCTTTCTTCTTTCCAGTGCTTTCACTCATCACAGTTTTAGCTTTTTTTTCTCCTAGTTTTCTCTGTTCTTCTCTTCTTATTTGCAACTGTTTTTCTCTTTTAAGTCTCAGGCTTTCTTTCTTTTTCTCATAATCCTCATGTCTCCTCATCTGTTCCAAATATTCCTGCCTTTCAAGAAGTTCTTGTCTCTTTTCTTCTTCTTCTTTCTTTTGCCTATTTTCTGCCATTTGCATTTTCATTTTTTCCTCTTTTTCTTTCTTTTCTCTCTCTATTTCTTCTAGTATTTTCTGCTTCTTTTTTATTTCATCTTTCCATTCTTTTAAGATGTGAGCATATTTTTTATAGACTAAAAATGACCTAAATCTAGCTTGGATTTTCACAGCTGCTGTATTCTGTTGTTCTGTCAGGTGTTGTGTTTCTTTCTGCTTTTCCAAGGAATCTTTCTCGTCTTCCATTTGCAATTGTAGCTTCATGATCAATTCCTAGGCCAAAACAATCAGGACAGACTTCAAACACTTTTAAAATATGACAGGTGTTGACACATATTTATCATTAATAAATAAATATGGTGTATTAACTGTTTCAGAATAACATTGATTCTACAGTGTATGACAATAACCTTACAGTCTTTTGACAAAACCTCATTGCAGAATCTTACCTCATGCTGCATCGTTTTGTCTCTCCAAGCTTTCTTTTCTTTCTGTAACTCATCTTCTATTGCAATTTGGTGTTTCTGCACAATAAATTGACTTAAGTCAAATTACACAAAACTTGGAATGTCACAAACAACCCTCCCTCCAATCTCCCCCATCTTCTTGACTTTGCACTTTTATGAATGTCTAAATTAAAATTAGAAACTCAGCTGTGTGAGAATAAAATAAACAACTGGGCACTTACACGTGTAAGGCAGATTTGGTTGTGTACTAAAGGATGCTTATGTTCAGAGAGTCAGCATCTTGGTACTGACCCAAACAATTGCCACCTTCCTCTCCAAGTTCTGCACTACTATTGAAAACTATGCTGATGAAAAAACTATTCAAAGTACAGGTAGATAATAGAAACATAATCAAAACACTCTGAAAGTAGTGCGAACAATCTTCCTTTAATTGCACTGTTATGTTACTGTTGATCCTAAAATCTGTCAAACAGCAATTACGTTCAGTAAAGCTAAATAAATTCTTTTCACTGAAATTGTTCCTCAACAGAAAATGAAAGTCTATTTTCTCACTATTTGCAAATAAATAGCATTTCACTCCTTGCCCAACATATTCTCAATGAGAAAAAAGAATGAATTATTCAGAAATTCATCTGACTGAAAATTTGCAGGCAGTAAGTGCTTAAAAAAAGGAGGCTGATCCAGAACCACATAATTTCTAGTGGAACCAAGATAAATCAGTATCACCCAAATCAAATACACACCAGGACATGAAGGAACTAGCACTTCCAGCCTGGGGCATAAAGTCTCCCAGGTGCCTAAGCATTGGTTTTCATGCATATTCAGAAGTATATATAGAAGTATAGTCAGATAGTAGGAGACTAAACGTTTAGATCCTTCTGTAAAGGAGGAAGTTGGTCTCCATGTCTCATCTCCAAAAAGAGTATGCTAGTGACAACACTACCAAAGCATCTAAATGGGGATCTGCCCCACCTTGTCCAGAGTAATAAAGTCATTCTAAATCCAAAAATGCTTCATGACATAAAAGAGCAGAGTAAGCTTAATCAATTTTGTGGCCTGCTAAAAAGGGAGCTGTATCAGGCACTGAATTAGCCTTCAGAGATCAAAGGTCTTTTCTCTTACTAAGCCCTTCCTTAATTTGGTGACTTTAATTACCTTGCTAGGACCAAGATGCCCACCACTTCAGAAAACCACATATTAGTTAACTAAAAATGCAGTGCTAATGCATCTCTCAGAATACAAATATTTAGGCTAAATAATAAAATATCGTGGTCCTACAAGTAAAATGACTGAGAGGTACACTTCTTCACATTCTTATGCTCTTTTGTGGGGAGCTATCAAATTTTATTCTTCAGTATGCACAATGCACACTATCACAAAACATGACTATATACTTTGAGAATGCAACCAGTCAGTGTGGAGTCATATTCCATTGTGGCAATTACTCTGTAGGTGATGCCTAACTCCCAGATACAGACAAGAAAAGGAAGTATTGTAATTTTTACCTAAATGAAGCACAAAACCAGCATTTCTGAGCTGAATTATTTTGGTTTAGAAAACTACACCAACGATTTTTCATCTAAATATTAAACTGGGGTGAGAGGTACAAAGTAAGTAAGTATTTTCAACCAAGGCACACTGACCATATTTTATTTGGGAGTAATTTAGCACAACTCTCAATTCTGGTACTTTGGCTAGTGTCATAATATAAAAAAACTTAGTAAAGGCAAAACCAACAGAATAATTTAACACTTAGCACAGCAAATACAATCGCTGTTAATTAAAGTAGTAAATGCATAAAACTTAATGGATCGTGCTTAAATATGTCTTACATTTCACTTTGGGATCACAAGTAGACAGAGTTTAGGACAGTCATACAGTTTGAGATAGTACTCTCCTTTTCACATTAGATCTTGAATTAAAATAGTCTAGATGGGAACAGATTGACTTTAGTATCATTGATTACCTTATGAAGAAGCTCTAGCTTTATTTTTTCAGCCTCAAATTCCTCCAGACGCTGCACCCTTCCTGTCTGTTCCTCTTCATTTTGTTTTTCCTGTGCTTCCCTCTCAGCTTTCCACTTTTTCCTCTTCTCATCTTCAAGCTCCTTTTGTCTTTTCTCCAACTGTTCAAGTTCTTGTCTACACTTTTCTTCAACTTCACGATGAGTAAGGTTTATGCTCATTTCAACATCAGCTATGAATTTGTAACCAACCAAACCTTTTATTTTATTTCCTTATAAGCACTGGGGACATTAAAAAAATTTAAAGTATTGAAAGGAAAAGGATTCTATGTTGGTAAAGACATATATATCCCCACGGAAATCAGAACTACAACACGAGTCTTTTCTATCACAGATGTCTTATTATCATGACACATATTTACTGTCTCTGTTACAATCATTCTTATTCTATCGATGGATATTTCAGGACTACACTTTGGATTCAGGATTAATACCTTCTGTGGCTATCAGCAGGGTTTTATAACTGATGCACTCCACCCCCAAAACATGCAAAGGACATGGCAAAGAGAAATATTCCCAGCCAATGTAACTATAAGTTATGACCAAAGCACAACCTGCTTAGTGCATCAAATCTGGTTTCCATTTGTACTCATAATTATTTGTATCCATAAATATTTCAACAGTTTTTAGTAGAATTTTTTGAAACAAATTTCTATAAAGACATTATAGAAAAGGGTAATTTTGTGATCCTGAAATGAGATAAGAGCACAAGCATTTGCTCATGTCCAATTCATGAAGTATCAAAATTCACTGCATACTGAAGCATGCAATTCCTTACAAAGAATGTTGTGATACTCATGAAAACAGAAAAGCAGGAAATAGTGATATGACACTGAAGAGCAACTCAACCAAAAGACTAATGCATTTGCTTACCTGTAACAAAATGGTCATCAGATACCACTTCATCTCTGGTGGATTGACTATTATAACTAGCTGCTGTAGCAATCTGTAAATCTTCGTTTTCAATTTCAAATAGCACCTTTTCATCATATGAAAAGTACAATAATACAAAACTTACTACTGACTGGAATCCTTAGACACTGAATAATGTAAATGTATTAGTCAAAATATTGTTTTCTAGAGTAATAAATATTGGACCATTTCTCAAAATACATAATATTTCTATGTGGGTTTTTAATATATTTTATATTTTGACTTTGAAAAATGAATAGTTTGCATTTGGGATTCATTTTCCTTTCTCTGGAACTAAACACTGTATTTATGCATCAATATTGTTATGTACATAGGGGAAAAGCTAGTTACAAAGTAAATTTTTAAGGAATCGACTTGGAAGTAATACTATGGACATGCATATTGCTATGCTTCTTTTATTGTTCTTTACTGGCAAGAAGTAACTTATTCCTGCTCATTTATCATCTGTTCATCACCTGCTTGGCATATATTAATATTTCTAATGCAACTGAAGTCACATGAAGTAACTGTGTTAAACAATGGTGTTCTAAGAACAAAAAATCATGTTTGCAAAAGTGCACAGTAATAAAAGCCAGACAATAAATTAAAAATTATTAAATTCAATACAGTTTTATAGTTTTCTAAAAACTTCAGCAAGTTATTCAGTTAAATCCTATGAAAAAATAAAAGAATCCAGATCGATAGCTCTTGATTAGTTACAGACATTATTATCTTTACATTTTCTATAAAATAATGGGATGTATTACTGGCAAGACTAATAGAAGCATATCCCCCTAATCATGATAAAAAGAGTAAGATTAGAGAAATGTTATTGAGATAATATTCTGCAAATAATTAACAATAAATGATTATTCAGTTTTATTTCATCTTACTGATTTTGGTGCTGAGCATCTCAACTACTGATACAGAGAATTTATTCCAAATTTTAAAACTTATAAACATGATGTATTACAGCTGTTATAAGGAACAGCATGTACAAACTCATTTTAATACCTTAACCTGACAGAAACAAAACTGAACACACCTATAGGTCTCCTTAGGAGGTCAACAAAGCAAGTGTAAATTATCTAGATTAATTAACAGAATTTTGTTCACTATATATATTGTTCAAATAGAGAATACCTTTTTTTTAAATTGTTCTTGATCTTTATTACATTGAGAAGCCAGTTCTTCCAAGTAATCTGGAGCATGGCAAGAAACTATTCCATAAATGTTATCTAAAGAAGAAATAAATATATAACTTAGTATACAGAGATAAAATCCCTTGCCAGTACTCACTTCTGCTCTATATTGCTTTGCTATTGTATTTCTTTAAAGTAAAATAAAGCATTATTTCCCTTTAAAAATCTTAAACAGGCCCAATTTTACTCAACTATATATAGAAGTCATTTAAGTACACTAAAAGCAGCAAATACGGGCATCTGGAACACACACAATGATATTGTAAGAATCCAGTTATAGGAAATATGAAAGAGAATTCCACAGCATAGAACACAGCAGAACATTTTCCACGTAAAAAACACAGCAGAACTTGTATCAGACAGATCAAACTACAAAAATAATAAAAGGAGTAAGTCCCCATTACAAAAAAAAAAAACTCAAACAAAAAAAAATTATAAAAAGAAACCTTCCTCAAATATAAAAATATATAGACAATTACTGAATCTCCTGTTCACAAAGACCATTATACTAAATGAGTGTGAACCCCAAGATGATCGGAATACTGAGAATGGAACAGACAATGTCAACTCCCTGGGCATACAAACCCTGAACTTGGCTTCAGATTATTAGTCTAACTTCCACTGTCAATACAAGGTGCGTAAATATTTTATCTGATGCTTACTCGTAGTTTCTTCATCTTCTAAGTCTTGCAGTATAAACTTTTCAGCATCTTGATTTCTGCTCTTGATAAAGTTTAAATAGAAGACAACTGATTCTGGCAAGTCATCTGAAATCTAGGAAAACACAGTAGTTGACACAAATTCTGCATTTTCATCTCACAATCATGACCAGAGGTAAATACTTGACATGCAAGAATACTCATTTTGGCTTCACCTATAACGAGAGATTTAGCAGTAGTGGCTACCAACATTGTTCCCAACTACTAGGCTCTTTCCACTATCTTATTAGCTACTGAACAATTAATAATTCTCACTTTTAATCACATTCTAAGTAAATTTTGATTGGAACACATCTTAGTAATTTCTCTTCCACTACCTTCATAAACACGTTTCAATTAACATTTTCTGCGTTGAACCAAGAAATTAAGGAAAAGGTTAAGACAAAAATTAACAAATACTGTAAGGATTTGGGGAAATGGGCTGCCTTCTCTCAGGTGTGTAAATTGTGGTAAGTATTGCTGGCATTCAGCATGTGAGTGCATAAATAATTATTACGGATGCTTTTGCTGATCTTTATGTCATATCAAACATACAATATACAGTCACACGCAACCATTACAATCGACCTAAATAACCTACATACCAATCCTTTTGCTATGACTAGATTTCAAAAGAAAATATGTTTCCAAAATAAGAAGTCACCCCAAAAAGATGACTTAAGCAACCAAATGATATTAAATTAATAACAGGAAGTCTTCAAACATTAGACAGTATCTCGTAAGGTTTAAATACATATTTAAATGAAGAAACATTGTTTTATTCATCCAGATTTAAACTAACTTATCGACTTTAATAAAATATTCTGCTTCAGAGGATCTAAAAAAAAAGCATTATATACAAGTCTGATCTCCTCACTTAAGCAGAATGCTGATATTCATCTGTCTCATTGCCTTGTGGTTACATTTTTTTCATGAAGCAATACAACTGAGACAACTTTTCAGAATAAATCCTCAGGTTAGGTATGTCAAGAAAAAGTTCATTTATTAGATCAGCTTTCCAATGCCCATACTACTTTCAAGTAGAAACAGAAGCACTTTTAGCCCATTGAATACTTACCGTTTCACTGTCGCTCAAAGCTCCGCCTGATACCTCTGTGTCAAGGTGATCTGTTTCAAAGGAAGACACACTGATTCTGCTTAACTCAACTTCTATTTCTTTTTCAATTCCCTCAGTATCTTCTGACATTTTATTTCCCGCAGTGTCTTATCTACTTTCAAATCTGCACAAGGAAAATACTAACATTCAGCACTGCATGAGACAAAATAAGGAGGATGCTTTTTTAGCATAAGCTCAGATGCATTTACTGAAGAGTTGGCTTAAAACATGAAAGGAACAGCAGAAGTTTGTTCTGAGACCTTCACTCCATACCAGCAAGCAAATGGGAAAACTTAGTTTGTGATAAGAGACTCGTGCTTCAGAATACCCTTCAAAATTCTGCAATTGTTACTAAATTTGTATAGTAAAAATCTGCCTGCTCTCTACTTCTAGTGGACAGTACCAGTGCTACAATCTAAACCTCACAAGGGTTTTGTTTTTTTTTGTCTGCAAAACTAACAGCTGCAAAGTAAAAAAATAATATATATATAGTTGATAATAACAATTACAAAATACGAATAAGAGATTAAGAACCCAGAAAGCATTCGATGAAGTTGTAAGGATAAAGAAAAAGCAGTGAGAAATAACCCACAGAAGTACATACAAGATTTGTAGACGGATGCAGACAGGGCAGAAAGCAGTCCCCCACTATCCTCCTCTCCCTCTGCAACCCGCACCCATCCCCTAACTCCTAGCCCCAGTCAGGGTACAGGGAAGGCAGCCCAGACCACCTCCATCAGAGGCAGCGAGCGTCGTCCGTCTCCGACTCCTGGAATAGGAGAAAGGACACGCCGAGCGCATCTCACACGTATAGTTTAGTACAAAGAAGTTCCTTCTTGAGAGGAACTACAGCTCCCAGAAACCACGGCGCTAGGGAAGCAGCCCGCCTGCCGCCGCTTCCCGGAATAACTGCAGAGTCACTGCGTTGCATGCTGGGGGTTGTAGTCCTCCCGCTCGGGAGCCCGTAGCCCTCCGGTCTCTTTTATCTACTCCCTGCAGCTACTCACTCCTCCTTCAGCCGAGCTCCTGCCGAAGCCTCCGCCTTCCTGGATTACTCCGGAGACAGACCACCTCTCTGCCATGAAACTCCGCAGCTCCCAACTGCCTTTAATCCGGCCCTCGCTGAACAACGAAAATCCCTCCGCCGCTTTGTTGACCGGAGAGTGTCGCCAGGGCAACGGGAAGCCGCCGCTGGGAAGGCAAGCCGGAGGATCCAAACTCGGCCAGGAGGTGGCGCTTCGCGCCGGTGGGCCGGCGGCCCTGGGAAGGCGGCTCTAGGGGACCAAGCACCTTGCGACCCTTCTTTGTGTGTTGTTTTACGTTTTAACGCTTCTTTAGTTTAGGCAGTGAACTGGAGTGTAGTGTTCAGAATAAATCTGAATCAGCAATTTATCGGAAAAAGAATTAAAGCAAACCAAAGATAAACTCTGTAAAGATGGATTAAAACACTGCAATTTTGCTTCCTTTATGCCAGGACAGCTCCAGAGGCATAAAAAAAGAAACCCCACCAGACATCCTTGCTGTGATCACATGCTGGGGCCCTCTTATAGCTTGGAAAGACTCCCAGTCACCCTATTAATTTTTTTTTTCCTCTGTTTTGGGTTTGGTTTTGGTTTTTTTTTCGGTTTGTTTTTTTCTTCTTATTTTGGGTTGTTCTAGTTTTGTTTTGGGATTTATTTATTTTTTTTTTTTTTCCCAGAATGTAACAGGGGGTGAAAAGTTTAATTCCCCTCAAAGGAAACTAAATCAAGAAATGTGCATCGTCTGTCATTAATTGCAAGTGCATGCTCTGTCAATAGAAGGGAGAGTGGAGACCCCTGCCTGCTGCAACTGCCCCTGAAATACATGTAAAGTGTGCATGAGAACCTAAAACACTTTCCAGTCTCCAGCAGCCTGCCACAGGGCAAGGGGTATTACCTGTTATATTTGATTATTTATTAACCAGCTTCCTGTAATTTACATGTATACCCTTGAGTTTGTTCTGTAGCTACCCATCTAAATGACAAACAAATGCCATGTTCACTTTGCAAGATACAAAAATAATTGCGATTTGAAAAATGAACACTTCAGAATCTTATTGAAAAAGCAACAGCAGAATGTTAGGCAAGATTCTGAACTCTTCTGAATGCTATTCCTTTATAAACTGCCTGGAGATGAGAAATACTTTGCTACAATCAGCCACACACAGGTTTTTGCAAAAGTCATGTTGGCAGGGACGGTGCAGAGAATATCTTTTTAGTGTGTAATTATGTTCTAGGGAATGCATCTGTCCCCAAAGTTAGATTAGGAAAACCAAGGTGGAAAACCAGGTATAACAGAAAAATAAGAGGTGAAAGGTAAAGACAAATTTTACATAGATAATGAGCACTTTTGTGAGCAATGGGAAGGATCTGCCAAGGATTCTTTATTGAGTGGGTGGTGAGACACTGGAACAGAATTCCCCAAGAAGTTGTAGCTGCCCCATCCCTGGCAGTGTTCAAAGCCAGGTTAGATGGGGCTTTGAGCCAGTTGGTGCAGTGGACGATATCCCTGGCCATGGCAGGAGGCATTGGAAGTAGATGGTATTTAAGGACCCTTCCAACCCAAACCAATCTATCATTTTATGATGATTCTACGATAGCAGGGTTTTTTTTTTTTTCACCTACTGTCTTTAAAATAAACTGAGGACCTTTCTGTAAGACTTGTGGATGTTAACTTCAGAATACTGGATTCAAGGGCATTTACCATTTTCTCATCAGTGTTATGGACTAGTAAGATATATAGATTTTAAACCAATGGAAACTCATCCATTTGAAATGACCTGTATTTTACAGAAGTATGTAACCAGTGAACTTTTCAATGTGGTCAAGCCTTCAAGGGCTGAGTTGACTGTGCACTTACTATTTGTTTTGTAAGTTCAAGTTAGGCTGTAATCATGGTGACTGTAGACCACAGGCACTGTGTCATGCCTTTAGCAAACAACTTTGCCAATGAAAAAGTTTTTTTCTCTTTAGGCCTGTTGCCTGTAACCAGGAAGTCAAGGCTGATCAACAGAATAAAACTTACCTGTTGTAAGGATGTGGCGAAGTGGGACATCAGGAAGAAACATATCATTATGAGACTGTTCTCTTTAAGGTAGGACAGAAATATTCAGTACTGGTAGGGATTTTTAGTGTGAAGCAACAATGTAATGTAAAATGCAAATATAAAGTCAAGATTTCTGTTTTTCAGATAAATTATTGAAGATAAACTGGCTTATTATTAAAGTAGCTCAAAATAAAGCACAGAAACTGCAGTTATTTCGACAGAAACTATTCTAGATACCAGTTTTCAAGTGAAATACTATTGCTGGGGTTTTATTTGGACAGCGCATCACATCAATGTTCTAACACATGATGGTTTTGAAAATTCAGATGAAACTTTATTACTCTTTAAAGTAGTGGATCTTCTGGTAAAGTGCAAGACCAGTTACCTAATACAGTCCATAAGTTTACATAGTGTACTGACCCAAACTCACTACAGAGCTAGTTTGAGAATCTTACAGCTTTCTTCATTCTACATATCAGCAACAGAATATTCAGAATCCAGGCATGAGGATCTTGACAGGACAGGCAAAGCTTGTGTTTGCTGAATCTTCTAATCAACAAATTTGATACATATGTAACGTATGTTTTGTATGTAAAATGGGTTGTTAACGCAAGATATTTTTCCACCGCAGAAGTTTCATCTCTGGCTTTTTTTTTTTTTTTTTCTGTTTTACAAATAACAGAAGACGTAACTTCTTACTGTAATCAATCCATAGTAATTCTGAAAGAAGATAAGAACAATTCCCTTCAAAAAATTCCCTTTGTGTTAGAAGATACTTTCTGAAGACTATGCCTGTGCTGGTTACATTCATGTGTGTGCATGTTTGTGTGCTTGCCTGTTTAACACATGAGAAGTGCAGGACAAATGTAGTTGGCTGCCATTGTAGAGTCAATCTTGTAACACTGCTGCTCTTGGACTCCTCTCAGCTTGTACCACAAAGCCAGGCAGACTAAAATCCTGGAGTACTTTTAGAGAAGAGGCAAGACAGGTGAAAGGGAACATGAGGCAGGTTATGAGTGTCACTCTGTCTGTAAAAAGCTTGAGAGGCCCAGAAGATATGATATTATAATGATAATAATAACAATAATGATATATATGTATACCAAAAGAGATCCTTCATCAAAGAGTTTACAGTACCAGAAGTCTTTCCCACTGAAATATGCTAAAGTATGCTCAAGATATGAATGCCCATGTGACTTCATTGTGGTCCTGTCGACATTTGCATTTGCAAGGGTCATTCTTGGAAGGTACTCAGAGTCTAATGCACACTGCGTGTATTTCAGGGCAGTTGCTGTTTGCAGGGTCTCTGCTTGCCCTTCCATTGACTTGCTGTTGATGACTGATGAAGTGCATTTCTTGGTTCAGTTTCATTTGAAAGGAGCTCAAATTTTCACATCCTGTCACATTCGACAATTAAAAAAAAAAAAAAAAACAACCAAAAAACCCCAGAAGATAAAAGTAAGAAGACTAGGAGATTTGCTTCAAAAGTGTAAAGGGTACACTAGACTAGCACAAGGCAGTTGGTAGCACAGTTCGACAGCTCTTATGGTTTTGCTAGAACTGTGTGCTAAATCACACTGAAATAATTAATCTGTATCTGCTATTTTTCAGCAAAAATTGAATTAGGTCACGTAAACAAATGAGAGCTTATGTCTTTACTATGGCTATGTCTCTTCATTTCTGCTGGTATCTTTAATAAACTAAGCATATTGAAATACGTAAGTAAAAGTGTATTCCAGACTACGTAACTTGCCATCTCTGCAATGTAAATCTTACCACATACATGCTGTCTCCAAATGTCTTTAGCAGTTAAGAAAAAAAAGCTAAAAAAAGAAATGTATGTTGTACAGTGTAACATCAGAGGCAACTGAGACCAGACACCAGCTTGATGCTTCTACTGTTGATACTATTTTTGTGTTCAATGTACGAGATGACCATTTAAATTTACAAAAAGTTAGCTGAAGAAAATAAATCCCACTGTAATTGATAAGCTTAGTTATATCTATTTCATATTGAGCTAAACATATAATTATATTTTCAGATGTGATTCAAAACTGAAAACAGAAGAATGAAAATAAAATATCAGATAATTATTCAGAAATACTGCTTAAATGTCTTCAATGGAGTTTTCTTGGTAAAAATTCTGTTTTCTTTTTCTTATTTAGAAGCTTAAAAATATTTTTTTAAAATATTTTTAATTGAAGCAATAATGCTTTATGTTCCTTTTTTTTTTTTTTTTTTTTTCTCCAGGCTCTAGGTCTTATGTTTTTGACATCTGGCCTGTGGCTTTTATTTGACAGAAACAATTTATTCAGTGTGTTATGTGAGTATAAATAGAATTTTTCTTTGTTTCAAATGATTGTAGGATAAATTAACATAAACAGTGAGACAACAATTTTTTTCACAAGGTGGCAGTATTGGGTTGAAAGGCATACTTTTTTTTTTTTCCTCTTGTGTATATTTTTCCAAGTATGAATATAAAAATAGAGAAAAATATATGTCAGTATATCTACACTTTATGTATTATTGTAACTTGTATGATCTATTTCTTTTAATGTAAGGTATTTCTTTTGATGTATGGTATGTAGATGAATCACTGAAACAAAATTCAGCTCTATTAATCTTCTCTGTATATAGTTTAACAGACTTCTTTTGACATGCATTTGACATTAGAACTTTTAGGTGGATATTTGGGTGGAATAAACACAGGTTGGAGCTTGGGTCTTTCCATATAGTTATTCCTTTTTCTCAGAGTGTCTTAGCAAATCATTTCACAGAGTGTCATGGGTTCAGCAGCAGCTGAACTACGACACAGAGAAGTAAGGTTTGGGTCACATAACAACAGCTGTGATCTCGAAGAGCTGTCTGCCTTGACCATGCCAAGGAACATCATCAGTTCCTGACTGATAATATGGGAACCACCTAGCATAGTAATTCTGGTATGAAGCATTTGAGATGGAAGTAATGAAACCTCCTGCTACTTTCCATATCTAATAAAACATGGTTAGAGCTGAACAGGGAAAGTGGCTAGTCACAAAGATGGAGGTTAGCATTGAATATGAGTCTGGATTTAATGAGAACTATAAGTCTGCATAGTATTTGTACATGCGCTACTAATTTTTTGCCAAATGGAAAGAAATATCTGTAAACTTGTAATTGCTCTCTGATTTCATTGTGAGTGGTTTATATTGTTTACTTGAATGTGTTCTTTTACATCTTATATGTTCTAACCATTGTCTGCGTTTATGAAAATACGTTTTTTTTTCTTTCTCTGACTGTCAATAGCATAGGTAATAATAATACCCTTTCACCATTCTTCTATTTCCACCCTTTCAGTAATGGCATTGCGAAGATTTTATTGTTTTTCTTGAATAAGCTTTGTAAGTGAAGTCTTAAAGCCAAAAATGACAGCATGAATGTATTGTATTACAGTTTCTTCAGGCAAGAACCAACTAGCGGCATTTGTTTCCTATATATTACTTGGAATTGGATCTGTTATTACTTTGACATCAGCCATGGGATTATTTGGAAGTGTTGTGGAAGTCAAATGTCTACTAGTTACAGTAAGTGTAGATCAGACTTCAGCTTTCTTGTAAAATGAAAGGGAGTTTTATGTACATGAAAACTGTAATATTGTCTTGATAATGTGATTTTCACATAGAGTGCTTAACAAATCTTCAGATACGAAGATATTTTTAGATAAGGTCCCGGCACAAATGAAATCTGAATATCCTTCCATATCACTGGATGATTTTTTTCAATGTAAGAGCACTTACAGTTTGAAATAGCAAAGGTTTTAAGCACTGTTTTTATTAAGTTAGAGGTTTTAAAAATCGCACAGAAATTATGCAGACTAACTTTCTCTCAGTATGTGCTCATGTGCTCAGTATATGCTGAAGAAATAAAGAAAATCTTGCACCAAAGTACTGCAAATTGAAGGCACAGGTAGCTACATTATGGCTGCAGTATCCAAATGGAGAGTATGACTGGAAAGCTGTTACCCATGTAGACCTACCTGCACGCTCCATATTTATATATAATTCATCTTTTTAAGAGAAGATCCTGATTTCTGAAAAATCACATGGTAATTATACATTCTTATTGTCACTTTGATTGTATTTTTGTCTGTTGTTTATTGTTATCCTTTTTGAGCTGTTTTAGCCTATGTGAAGGCTAAAGCAGAGAACAAACTGTTTTACTGATTCATTTATTAAGCACTACAAATATCAGTTAGCACAGCTGTGAGAGGAGCCCTGATGCTCTAACAAGGACTCTTGTGCCTTCTTCTGCCCTGCTACTGCCCTTTTTGCCTCAATTTATTAATTGATGAAAGGGAAAGAACTGTCTCATTTACAGTTTCCATGGAAGTATCTAGTGTCACAGCATCTCACTGAAAATTAATGCAATCAATTATTTTTTTTTTTTGTTTGGGCATCTTACAGCTCATAAAAGTCCTTGACTTGGCGTGTGACTTGAGTACCGTGGTAATTCAAAGAGGAAGTAATGAAATGAGTTTTCTTCAGTGGAACACAGCTGCTTAAGAACAACTTCTGTTCTTCACTTGCAAGTTATGGCTTTGTCTTTAAGCCCAAAGCAGTGAGTTGTGCTTTGCCTGAAGCCAGCCTCTTGGACTATGATGTCAGTTTCTGAGGGTTTTCAGGAAAAGAGATGTTTCTTACTTTTGTTCAAATGGCTCTAAATAATAGTCATGAAACATGCCTTCATGAGCCATCCACAAGCTCCTGGGACTTATTTATTGAATTACTCACTTATTCAATATTGTGTTTATCCATAACTTAGTTTTGTTTTTGTTGTTTTTCTTTCCCAGTATATGAGTTTTCAAATCCTAATGTTTGTTACCCATATGGCAATACTGTTGCTTATATTTGCAAAGAAAGAAGAGGTATGTAAATAAACTACTTGAAACTACTGATAATTTAAAAATAGTTTCTTGCAATTAATTAAAAAAATTCTAATAGTCAGTTCTCACTCTATGCTTTATCACTGTTTGTTTGAACTTGATTATTCTGTATGCTGACCAAGTATAGCAGATGTGGAAAACTTAATTTGAGGAATTCATCATGGTTCAATAGTTGTAAATGGGCGGACATGGAAACATATTATCAGTTTATCATCTGCAACAAAACATACTCTCTTGTTCAGGAATGTGGTATCAGTAGTATATAGACCGTTTTATTCTTTGAGGATGACCCAGAAAATCCCTCTTTCCTGGACATCAGCAATGGTAAAAAACAGCATTAGATTCTGACCTGTGTCTCCTAGCAGGTGATAACACTAGTCTGCTTTGCAATTGATAGTAGGAGTCATTGGTATCATAGGGTGAAAAGTATACTAATGAATTTTAGGCCCATATTTTAGTTTCAATAGAGCTCTAGTATAAGGAATATGTATGTATCTTTGCTTTTAGCAACAGGAAGCAAACACAAATACCAACAAAGCTGTACTGCTTTGAAGCTTTATTCAGACATTTCTTTTTCTACATATAGCAAGTCTAATAGCTTAAGCAATCCTCACAGTATTATATGAAAGTCGATTGGTGCTGAATCCATACTGTCTGTCTGCTTCCCTATTACATAATTCCAAAATCTATGGTTTGAGAAAACCTTCTGTGACACTGGTCTCATAAGGTTCATACAATACTCCAAATCCTGATGCTATTGAAGAAGTACAGCACAAATAAGTTTTACTCCATCAAAGTGCATCTGTTTCAAGATTTATAATTTAATGTTAATTTATAATGATGCAATCCTCCCTGTTTTATATGATGATTTTACATGGCGAAAGATTTGAACTATCAGTGATGCATTCTGGAGTCAGCTATTTGAGGTAGAAAAATTGGTTGAAAGATTGCAGTTAAATTTACTTTATATCAGCTGTAATTGCATTTGATCTCAACCTTAATTAAGTGCTGCTGAAGTATAATAAATTATGGCAACATTATCATTCACTCAAGCTTTTGAATTATTTTTTTTTAGGATCACTGCAGCAAGGGAAATGAATTAGAGAAGCCTCCTTTTTTCTTGTTTTGTAATGATTCCTTCTAGTAGCTTGGGAGCTATTTTCTGCATGCATTCCCTGCTGCACCCTCTATGTCTGATCAGCTTGTCCACTTCAATTGTTGTTTAAGGATTATTTTAACCATGTCTGCTAAAACCCTAATCTAGGGCCAGCTTGAACTGCTTACTCTCCCAGCACCAGGCAATAAGTGTCCTGGCCAGATTGTATGGTGCTCACACAAGTTTGTATCACACCAGGTATAGAATCAATTTTGGTTTTCTGCTTATTATTGCATGGTGCTGTCTTTACTAAAAATAAGTATGATAGGTAGGATTCAGTATTTCAGGACAGATAGAGTGAATGTTATCTATGTTCCCTGTCTCTTTTGTCTCCATTTGGGCTAATCACCTTGTGTCTGACTGCGTTATTTTTGTTATTTGAATCACTTTGTTTATCTTTCCCTTTTGCTTTCAACTTTCGTGTTAGTGCAATGACTGTGACATATTTCAGATCCTATTTGTCAAATTGATTAGAATGCTGCTGCTTGCAAGTAACCCTTGAAGAAACCTGAGTATCAAGGATTGTACTATCCATCCACACTCTTTCAATATGCTCCTCTCAAATTCTATAAATATTTATAAACAGGTCCACAATGAATGGAACAACAGAATTGATGAAGTTATTTCTGAATACGGGAATAAGGGTCTGGCTGAGCAGGAACCTGTGTGGAACATTCTGAATGCTGTGCAGCACAATGTAAGGAAAAATCCAATCAATTATCACCACCAAAACTACAGCCAAATGTGTATACCAGTCAGAACTTCAAAAAAGCAACTCCTTTAGTAAAGGATGAATTTTTCAAGATAGGCTGCTAATATGTGGGTAGGCAGATTCTTGGCTGTTATATGGGTTATTATGGATGAAATCTGGCTTTTGAAGGATTTATAAATTTATGTAGGGACAGACAGTTTTGGTCACTGAAGTTTACTGCAGCTGAAAAAAACAATGTATTTTCTAATATCTTCAGCAGCTCTAGGTATCATAAAATACTTGGTCTGCGTAGGCCTCAGGACTGACCTGAACCATGGACAGAGATACTGCGATGTCAAAGCAGAGCTCCTACTGTAGAGCATTTGAATAGGTATTGCACCGAGACTCTCTCAGAAGTAATGCTTAAAGCCTCAAATGAGATTGTGCATCAATACTGTCAACACACATTCTTAATTATTAATCACAATGATGTTTTGTGGCCTGGCAGCATCTAATATGTTTCCTGTTTCAGAAAAGTCCTTTAAAGCACTTGTTTGGGATCAATTATTTTGAAAGTTGTTGGCAATGTTTTTGTCCAGTGGCCTGCTATCCACCCTGCAAATTAATTCTGCATCATGAGCTCTTAATTACAAACATTGCAGTTTAACAACTAAATATGGTTTAATATATTTCCATAAACCAGTTGCTTAATGTGACTTCTTGCAGAGATGAATTACACAGTTTTGACAAATGCTGAAGAGAATTTATGATTCCAGATAAAACACAAAGCATGTATGTCTAGACTCAAGAATACAAATGTATTTGTAATGCTTTTCTTCAAAAATCTAGTCTTCTCTCATTGCATTCATATTTTCTGTAGTGATTAATGGTGATTCCATTATGTCAATGGTGCAGCTAGACTATGTGCTGGTATACTCTGAGCTAAAATATGACAGATTTTCCTTCTCATAAAACAATTCAAACATTTCTGAAGTTTCAACTTGATTCAGAATGAAAAACTGCCAGAATTTCCTGCATGAGAAGAATTCCATTCTCCACGCCATTTGGTGATTTGGGATTGAAATAGATTATTGGGAAAAGCTAATTGATAAACCATTTGAACAGAGCAGAATATCTTTTGATAAGAGCAGAGAGTTTTTGCTAATACAGCATTAGAAGTAATGAACAGCTAAATAAAGTTTTCAAAATCTGGTCCTGATTTAATTTTCTCAACCAGAGTACACCAGAGTGTGTATCGGTTTATTTTTTTTTTTATTAAAATATGCTTTATTAAAATCTCTCTCCATTTATCACATTGATTATGAAACAACTTTAATTATTTTTGTTTCCTATAATGTTTTGGGGGTTGATTTTTTTTTCCCATTTTGTTATACTTCACACTGAGCATATCCTTCACATAGTTTACTGCCTACACACAATTTCTACACTGGAATTATATTGGAAGATTAAGGGTGATTGTTAAAATATTTTACATTAATCTGTTTTGTTTTTTTTTTTCTTTTTTTCATATTTACTTATGTTGCAAAGGTCTAAAAGGAGGCTCCTTTCAAAAGCATATTTTAAGATCATTTTATTTTTAAGTCTATAATAGCCAGTGGATATAATAGTAAATGGTATACACACAAGGTGAATCATAGAGTCATAGAATGATTTGGGTTGGAAGGGACCTTAAAGATTGTCTAATTCCAACCCTCTCTGCACAGAGAAACTCTCTAGCTAATTTAATCAACTAATAGCTAGCACTCATTGAGGTGGAAATTCCTCTGTGTGACAGACTTTATAGGAGTGGTAGTTAATAAGTCACAGTATTTCTATTCTAGATGGAATGCTGTGGAAGATATAATGTTACACAGTGGGAAAGGAATAAAAACAAGGAAAACAGTACTCAGATCCCATGTTCATGCACAAAATCCAGTCTGAAGAAATGGTTTTGTGATGTCCCAAGGGATTCAACATACCACATGGTAAGAAACAAAATACCTTTCTTGATGAATGTAACTTTCTGACTAAAATGGACTTTGGAAAAAAAAAAAAAAAAAGAAGAAAAATCAAAAAAGAGCCACCAAACCTCAAAATATGTTTTCCACCAAGACTTGGCTTGCAAGTGCCAAAGTATGGATAATATTCACTTTTTTTTTGTCTTTGGTCACTCTGAAGACTTGTTTTTTACTTGTTAGGTGTCAGTCATGTAAACAATTCTAGATTAAGGATATCTCAAGAAAGCAGTTATGTCTACTCATTATTGCACTGGGACATTTAGTAGCAGTTTATGAAGTAGGAAGCATCTTGGCGTTCAAAAATCCATGTAAAAATCAGTGATGACTATGGGAAGTGGCCATATATAAAAATACACAGTACATTTTCCACTTGTAATTACTATTCATTACTTACAGTGTCAGCAATGTCTACATCTGTTTGCATTATCTCTTTCCAGAGCATCTCCAGTACTTTACAGGACAAAAGGAATGAGCAAGGCATTGAAAAATGAGAAGTGTTTCCCAAGGCAAATTCATGTTAGCATTTACATGTCTTTATATAAAGGGACCAGTGATACATAATACTTCCTTCAATATACCCTCACATGTTAATCCAATGAGAACACAAATTCAATTGGTACAGGTTGTTTCTTGACAATGTAGGACAGTAAATAATAGAAAAGACATTATCAAATGACATCTAGTATTGTCTCCCTTTTCTCTTCAGCCATGAGTTGTGTTCTTTTTTACAAACCCTCAGAATTATTAAAGATCACTTCTAAATATAGAAAGCATCTGTTTTATTTATAGCTATTTTAATCTATATAAGAATTTATAATTCAGTTTAAAAAGCAATACAATAGGCATAGACTGTGATCTGGAAAATATGCACATGCATTTTAGAATGCATATTGCATGAGAATCTGTGAAAATTTGAAAATATTCTTTCATGCATTTACTTGTAAGGTAAACTCTCAGTTACACTCACACAAAACCAAATTCCCTTTTGATTAGTTCTCAAGCTTTGGAACATTTCCATATCAGATTTCCATAAATATCAGATATACTTAAGAACTATCTGTTCAGTTCAGATAATTTTAGAAATGTTATAGCTAACTCTCTGTAGTACACATTACTGGTCTATTTACTTTCTGGCAAGTAAATATAAGAGCCCATCTTTACATGTAGAAAGTCCTATTCTATGCATTTTTAAAGTATGTTCTTATAAAGATGCAATATATATTGTAAAGTTGAAATTGCTTTTTCCTTAAATCTGTTCATCTGTACTTGCTTAGGGATGTGAAGAACATTTAAACACATGGTTTGAAAACAATGTTTTGATCTTAACTGCAATTACTGTCAGCCTGCTAATTACACAGGTAAGAGTACTTTTATCCAAAAACTCACAAAATATTGATATTCAGCTGGGGGTAAAAGTCAATTCATTGCCATTTGCAATGCTCTCCAAAATTTTGTAAAGTTTCAATCAATTTTAAATAGAAGTAAGATCAAGCACTGTTTACCAACAGACTCCCATATATTCAAGCACCATCACAGATGCTGGTGTCAGAGTTTATTGAATGAAATGTTTGATCTGACTTGTGAAAGCAAGTAGCATTGCAAGGACAGGAAGCAGTTACAGAGAATGGAAAATCTGTGGAGCAAAATACCTCTTTTTTCCCATACCTGTACAGAGCCTAGTCCATGAATATGTTAAATCAAACTGCACAAAATCATGAAAATCCTTCCTCCCAGACATATATGTGAGAAAATTTTTTTGAGTGAAAATGAATAAACTAATATAAAACCAAAATTGTATTAATAATGGCAGTAAGAACTGATTGTTCATTCCACAGACACACTGATGTTTGGGTATCATCAAGCAGGCAGAAATATTTTTGATCATATGTAGAATTGTAAGGCTGAAAGTTCAGTTCATTTTTACTCAGATAATTAAAAGTATGTCCTATTTTACCTCTTCCATATGTAGTACCTCCCCACAGAAGTATACAATAAAAACATTACAGCTATTGGATGGGCCAGTTCAGTAACAAAAATATTTTTTTATTCATACTTGTACTAGCCACTACATGCATACTACTAGCCATGCAGTGTACTAGTGAAGTACATGAGTGTCGCATGATCTTCAGTGTACTATCATCATTGACACGTTCTTGTCAGATGGGAAAGAACTGTTATCACCATTCAAGAGTTTAACAGCAAGAATCATAGAATAATTTAGGTTGGAAAAGATCTTTAAGATCATTGAGTCCAAACATATTTGGATTCATACAACACTGAAAAATTTGACGCATAGCTGAATTATATGCCACTTAAAGTAGATTTCAAGATACTTCTGTGGATGAGGCTTGCAGAAGGTCAGACAGCAAGCCTGTGCCACAGAAAAGAATTCAGCTTTTATTTTCTGGCACGTCCTGGTCATTCTCCTTTATATCTGTCTGCACTGTCATTCATGGGAGCCAGGTTAACAGTCATACTGACTCAGTCATGAGTGAGTATCAACACTTTCTTTGCTGTTTTGAACACATCCTGTTCTCTTTCTCAGATATTTTTGATCACACTGAGTGGTTTGTTGTTTGGAAACGTCAGATAGAATATTATTTGGCCATGACTTCTTCTGAGCATTGCTGAGGTGCAAGAATTATCTGATCCATGCCTGTGACAGTCAATGAAACTGCTTCACTAAAATTTGTTTTGGGCTCTACGTACTGTAATCACTAGAATATTAACATTTGGGGTTTAATATGTTTGTTTATTGTTTGTGGCCAAATTGGATATGATGGTATGCTACAAAACTGTGTGTTAAAATCTGAAGTACTATGTCATTTATTAGCTGGTTTATAGAACTTCCTATGAAGTTTAATAGTAGTCTCCCAAGTCTCAGGAACAACTTGTTCAGGGTGCTGTAAATAGTACTGTATAGTATGCTGCATTTTGAAACACAAGGAACCCATTTTCAGATACAGTCAAGAAAAAATATTCACTAAACATTGCTGATATTTCTTTAAGCCTTTGCCTTTCCTCCCAGTTCTTGTCTGTTTTTTTCTTGGCTGCTTTTTTCTTGTCTGCTGTGCAATTTAATTTCAAAAAATTTCAGAGTTTTATAAGTACTGGACTCTTATCACCTCTTTTCTAACAAGTGTTATAGTAGACATCTTTTGTTCTTGCTGAGTGGCTTCTTCCATTCATTTAAATGGCTTTAGTGTTTTAGGCTGACTAAGCTTGCAACCCTAAAACACTCTTTATCTACAGAGCAGGGAGGCAATTGAAATATTGTGAGGAGATATGAACAAGGTGTAATATTACAAATAAAGGTGGTAGAATTTTTGTTTCTTGTCTAAGACTTCTTATTTCAGTAATTTATCTTCTGATGCCCATAAATTTGGTAACTTCTTTTTATTTTGTCTAAAAATTTACATTTCATATGCCTAATGCAGGCTGAATTTCTTATTTGGAGAATTAAAATTCAGAAGTGAATAATGAGTTTGGAATAGAATCTTGTGGGAAGTGTGGATAGCTGTGTGAAAGAGTGGCTGGCAGAAAAAGGTCACAGCCAAATAAACCTGAATCTCACC
>JASSUY010023741.1:0-15533 GCA_032466535.1 Forpus xanthops | reverse complement strand
TGAGATGAGCTCTGGGGCAGAAGCTGTTCCCTGTGAGGGTGCTGAGCGCTGGCACAGGGTGCCCAGAGAAGCTGTGATTGCCCCATTCCTGCAGTGCTCAAGGCCAGGTTGGACACAGGGCTTGGAGCAAGCTGTTCTAGTGGAAGGCATCCCTGCCTGTGGCAGGAGCTGGAACTGAATGAGCTTTAAGGTGCCTTGAACACAAACCATTTATGATCCTATGACATCACTATGGACATTGCTCACTTTGACTGACCGACATGGAAACTGCTCATCACCTTCTGCAAAGTGTAAAATTTAGCAGATAATAATCCCTCTGTAGAGCCTTGCAGAATTGTTTAAGCATCTGCCAAATGCACCCCAAGCACCTTACTCTATTCCCAAAGCTGGTCTTAGTTTAGGTGGCAATTTGTTACAATCGATATGTGCAGAGCAAGCACTACAGACATGAGGATTTATTAGAAAACTTGTTTTTCTTATCTGGACTATCCATTAACACTGTTCCACAGTTCACATTGCAATGGTTACTTTGAAGTGAAATCTGGAAGACACATCCACCCTTGCTTTCACATAAAACCATCTGTTTTCTGGTCCAGACCTGTTGCTGACCCCCTGTGACTTCTGGCAAACAGCATAAACTGACTTTGCTTCCACATTTATTGGTTTGTTAATATTGTTTGCTAACGTTCATCTTTTAAGAAGACATCTGTGTGTTGTGTGCATAGCATATCACAGGTGCATATATGTTTATATACATATGGATATTTTGATGGGAGGTGGTGGCTGATACTTAAACCTGGAGGAAAATGAGTCTCAGGAATTATTCCGTGTTGCAGAACAGCCAGCAGTGCTTTCTACTGCAGTATAGAGAGTAACGTTTAGTGCTATGTTCATGAACAATACTCTCCCCCAAAACAACTGCAACCAAACCAACAAACAGCTAGGTTTAGGTATAGAACTGAAAGAAATCATGAGAACCACTGCAAAATCTCCTAATTCTGAATAAATGCAGCAAGTACCTCTGGATAAACATGCTTCCAAGTATTGCCATTTGCTCATCACGGGTTTTGGAAAATGGCTCCAGAAGATGGAAACCGATTCATTATCCAATAGTTTAAGTGTTGTAACTGTTTTGTAGGGAGCTGTGGGCCAAGCAAGACAGAAAGCTGAAGCAGCTCAGAGGCTGAGTAATCTTGGAACCAAATAACACAAAGACATACTGTAAGATGTGAAAAACAGCGCAGCATGTATGGAAGAGGTCCTTTATTTCCTGCTTTGTCAAATCCAAAAATTACATCATGGCTTTTTAGGAGAATTGTTTCCTAAATGTAAGCAGAGAGCACATGAAAATTGAAGAGCAAGGGATGCTCTAGCATGATGTGCAAGTCCTTCCCATGGCTTGCCTGCTGGTTAGAACAGCCATCCTTTCTTAGGCTATATCAACCAGTCCAGATGTTTATCTTCAGCATCATGTCACCTAGTACCTATGGGAACATCTGTCATCTTGGCTACAGAGAGATAAACAGCTCTGAGGCCTTGGACATAGTGGAGTATAGACTATCACAGCTGTACAGCAGAGATCAGGGGATGCAGTAACAGATCCCTCCTCTTACTGGAGGCTGGTGGTATTTGGTAGTGGGTAGGAAAAACTGACACATGCAATGCTGGAAGCCAGTTTCCAGCCTTGGGTAAAGATCCTACTGTAAGAGGCTGAAAACAGGGCATGCAAAGCCCATCCCAAGGAGCCTCCGCTGACTCATAGGTGTTAGTGGTGTCAAACTTAACTGGGATCAAGGAATGGTTGCAGACATGTGGTGAATCATTCTTCCAGTTTTATTCTAGGAGAAAAGTCCCCACTCCCCCAGCCATACTATTAAAGCATAAAACATTTCACAAACTGCTTCAAACCACCTTTGAGACAACAAAATGTTTCCTTCCTTGACCCTTCTCTTCCCAACTACTTAGAGCAACTGTCTCTTTCTATTGTTTTGTCTCGTCTGTCTCTTTCTATTCATTTCTATGTGTTACATGTAAGGGCTTCAAACACCTATTGAGAAACATAGCATACCCAAGAGAGGCATTAAAATTGTTCCTCGGAGATGAATTTCTTTATTTGGAGCAGTCTGTTTGCATCGGTTGGGGGGGGTGGTAGTAATTTAACAGAGATTGCAACAAAGGATTTGTTGCCCGATAGTGTTACTGCTATGCAAATAATCATAGCTGGCTCTCTGCAGATGGGTTTTCATGTTAATATGAAAGAACGTGATTGTAATTCTTCCATTATCTAAAATGGAGCTTTTAGAAAGTGTGGGGATTTTATGAGAGAAATTAAAAATGATTACTTAGAGAACTGATTTCCTATTGAGCTCAGCTGGAAGTTAGAAAACTAAATACAATTTGGGGCCTCAGTGGCTGACTCAAGCTCCTCGTGTCTTCCCCAGCCTACCAAGACAAATGACATGAGTGAGCTCTGGTTTAGGGTAAAAAAGACAACATTCTTTGCAATTTATTTCCTTTAATTTCAAGATAAAAGGAAAATAAATGTGTCTTTCATGCACAGAGAGCTCCCCAGAGGAACCACACTGCAGCAAGCTCAGAAAGTTACATGAAATGGAAGTGTGACAGATGAACCTGGAAGATCACACGCTTCTGGTCATCACATTTCTAGTTTTTTTGGTCTAACACTCAAGAGTAATCATTGTCAAACATCAAGGTGATGATGCTCAGGGTGCTTGCACTGGCACAGGGTGCCCACAGAAGCTGTGGCTGCCCCATCCCTGAGGTGTTCAAGGCCAGGTTGGACATAGGGGCTTGGAGCAAGCTGCTCTATGGAAGGTGTCCCTGCCAGTGGCAGGGGGTTGGAACTGAATGAGCTTTAAGGTCCTTTCCAACACAAACCAGTCTGGGATTGTATATTACAAGAGCAAAATTAGCAGTGATTGTCATACAATATGTGAAAATGCTCTCAAGTTCCAAGCACTGAGTGAGTGCTGTCAAGGTGTCATCACTGTCAGCAGCAATATCAACTGGGGCAAATGCACAACCAGAATGATTCACATGGCCTCATATTTCTGCTTACAGAATCCTGTGAAATAAGGTTTCTTTCCAGTAGCAGTTGTAACTTCATGGAACTCAGTTCTGCTGCTATGGCAAACACAGTTTTCTTCTTTCACTGTGCTAAAAAGAAGTATAGGAAAAGAAGATATCACCACATTGTGCTCTATGTGATGCAGTGTGTTATGGAGCTGAAAGACAGACCTGCCAGCCTCCATTAACCATCAGCAGATGAAAAACGTTGACACAGATATAGAAGGTGCTGATCATTACAAGAACTGTTATTCAGACAGCAAAAATTTGCTTGAATTTGCGACCGTAAGAAGCAAAGAAGTTTCTTCATCATCTATGCACTTCTTTAACTTGCAAATGAAGCACTCCGTCTAAGAGACTTCTGAATTTCTTCCTACAAGGGCTTACTAAACATCCAGATGTTACCCCCTCAGTGTCTCATATTTGACCTTCTTCTCTTGGTTTCCCACCTCGCATTTCCCCTGTCTTGTGTACCATCTGGTTGCAATGAAAGCGTTCTAGGGGATTACATGTCTTTTCAGCCCAGAAATCTTGTGTAAGAACCTGCTTATGCACCCCACAAGTCTGTTTGTTAGATCTCCATTATCTGAACCTCTTCAGCAATACCTTCCCCTGCATGCTGAGATTAAAGCTAGCAGCAGGTAGGAAATCTCTTTCCTCCATGTTGCAGCAGCCTGCTGAGGAAGACTGGAGATGATATAATTCTGCGGTTAACCTCCAGCCCTCCCTCTCCTGTACCTCTGTGCAACTTTCTGTGACACTCAGATTGGGTTCTGTCTTTTCAGGACATTTCATGGGCATGATGGGGGTTAAACTTCAGCGCTACTCCTTGTAAAACCCTGGTAAGCAGACATTCATAGTAAATGTTCAATAAAGGCACAATCCCAGTCCTCGGTGAAATATGTCACAAAAGTGTCCCCTTCTCAGTCCTATCCCATCATGAGAGAGCTGTTGCTTTGGGAAGAGCAGCTCTCCACTTTGGGAAGTGATGCTGAGACCAGCTACGGGTACCCGAAGCAGTTGACCACAGGATCCACAGCGCTGAGTTTGAACCTGCAGTTTTTTCCCCATAACCCCCAGACTGACGCAGAGGTTAGGAGAGGCCTGAATGGCACCTGAAAGGAGCTCAAGCACATTAAATATACCAAATGTAGTGGTAATGCTTGATAGCAGCTTCTGAAGCTATTCAAGGACATGATCAGGTACTTCAGGGCCCTTTTGGCATGCATAACTTCTTTTACATGTACTCTGAGACACAAACCAACCCAGTCTAAACTTCATATCCCCTTTTTACTGCTTCCCTCTTGATCTTAAGGTCAAATGCTGCAACATAAGACATGTGGGATAAATGCTTTCCTGGTTATGTTGCAATGGTGAGAAGGGAGAGACCAAACCAGTATGTAATGCAGAAACCTTTTATTGCCAGCATTGGCTGGTAAGAATTAAACCTTTGCTTTCAAGTGGTATTGTACAGCCCCATCTCCACACAGTGTAACTGCCAGGGAGTTGCAGGCAGGCATGAAAAGGAGCTGTGAAGCTGTAGTTGCTTTGATGTGGCACAGGCTCATTTTTAAAACAGCTCAGAGCCCTCATCCATGTTTCCTAGTGCTGTTTTTCCGGGTCAGTAGTTTCCAGATCTCAGGGCTGGATGGCACCTCTGTGGGAAGTCAAACCATCTCTGCTGCCCTACGGCTGGGTCAGCTCTATCCACATCATTCCTGGTCAGCGTTTAACCAGTCTGCTCCTAGCAGCCTTCAAAATCAAAGACCTCACTTCTTGCTATGCTTGCCATGCTCTTAGAAGTGCCCTAGCTGATGAGTAGCCCACAGTCGTTTGTCTTACCCTGTGGGTTTTGAAAAATGATCATTCGCTTCCCCACTGCAGCAGCCTCTCATGGTTTGGAAACCTGTGCTGTCCCTGCTTAGCCATCCCTTTTTCACAACTGAATTCAATCTGTCTTCAAAGACTGTGTTTTCTGCTTCTGCTCTTTGTCATTTGCTTCTCTGGACTCTTTCCAAGCAGTTATACCCTTCTAAATGTGTAGTCCCCCCGGCTAGACATAGAGCTTAAGCCGAGGCTGTGCTGCAATGCAATGGTTGGATTTTTCCATCCGTGTGTCTTATAGGTCACTCTCTTGTTTATGCAGCCCAGTTTTTGCTTTTCTTGTAGCTCTACAACTTTGTTGACTCATGTTCAGCTTGTAGTCCGTTTCCTACTGAGGTGCTGCCTAGCTGGTTGTTACTCTGTGCCTGCACACCCCACACGTTTCCCTGTTGAAAAGGGCTTTGTTTTCATTTTGTTTCTGTAATATAGTTCCAATCTGGCAAGATTTCCTTGAGTTCTAACCTTGCCCTCCTTTCCAGCTTGATGTCATGTGCGGGTTCAATACAACACTTTATCATCAGGTCACACACGTAACGTTTCTGTGTATCAGGCTCAGATTAAACCCTTGTGAAAGCCTGCTCACCGCATCCCTCTGACTTTGCGGGTGATGTTGTTTTCTAGAAGCTTCCCCCCTCCCAAATACTTATTTCATCTTGATCATTCTTCATTCCCCAGCTCATTTATGAGCGTTACATGAGATATGGTTAAGATGTATGATACTTACTGCTTTTGCTTTACTCACATAGCCTATGACAGAAGGAAATTCATTTGGTTTGACAGACAACTACGAGCAGATAAAGGATAGCTGTGGTGAACAGCAACCAGTTAGACATTTTGCAGAAGGACTATCTGGACTGCTATCAGATTGGCAACAAACTGATTTCCCAGTCACGTACCTTAACAGTAAGTAGCTGATTTGCAGCTCAGCATCTGCAGACCACCCTCAGTGGACCATCATCCAGACATAAATAAGGTCATTTGGACACTCACACACAAACGCAAGGAGGTTATTGCAGCACATCTTGAAGTGGGACAGAGCTGGCAGTGAGAGAGAAGAGAGTAAGTGCTCTGGCAGTCACATTTTTAACATTTGTGGATTCCATGCATGTGCATGAGCCAAAAAGAAACCACTTGAAGTGTCTTCGATGCTGGTAGCTGTTGTGGCACAAACAGGTCACGAAACCCCAAACCCCAGAACCCAAGGCTTGTTTACCCAATAGTAGACACATCTGGTTTTGAAAGGTTTTGTTGTTGGATTTGTGCTAAAAAACCAAAGAACCAGAAACACGACACTTCTCTTCAAACACTCGGCTATAACTGATGCTCAATTGGGCAAAGAAAACGTTCCCAGGGCATCATTAACCACAAGTCAATGTGGATAGAGAAGCTGCATTCCTTGTTTTGATGAAGCACTCCACATTCGAAGCAACATGTGCTTTCCTCACTTATTCACATTACAGGCATCATTTATAATGTAGCAAAATGAATTTATTTTGCCCTATACGAACAAGCAGCTTTCTTACACTCACCTCTCCCATGGATCAAGGAAGCATAGGATTTCTTGGAGCACCAAGGCCAGGTCCTTCTGTTACCACACTTCCCTTTCACAAGCACAGGGTTGCTCCATCTTTGAAATAATCATGTTAGTTTGCCTCCTGCTGCTCCTATGAATAGGATGTTGCAAGATCTCCCTGCTCCAAGAGCTGGACACCTTCTACTTGAATTTATTCGTGACTACTTTATCCTCCCATGCTATATTTTATCACAGAGCACTAACTCAGCTGTGGGAGCTCATATTACTTGTGCCTGTCACTGCATGCATCCCTTCTGCTTCCACTTTGGAACTACAAGGAATTGATATTCAGTGAAGTAAACCCATGGGGAAAGCCACAAGGGTTGTGCTGGGATCTTGCAAGCACTGAACGTAACATTAACCGAGCAATGTCTGAGTCAGTGAAGCAAAGCATTCACCCTAGCACTGATTATCTTTCCCATCAGTGTCAGCCACTTAAGCTCTCTCCCAGAAATTCATCCAGCTTGGTTAAAATTTCTGGGAAAGGAAGGTTTCCTCCGTTGCCTGTCCAAGTCCACAGCTCTAGGAGTGGAAAACACAAGGACAAGTCACTTATCAGAAGATGGGTAAGGAAAGTTGTATTTATTTTTGGCCCTGTGAAACCTTCTTTATTCCCATACAGGGTTCACGTGTGCTGTGCTACCATCATGACCATGGTGTGCTAGCACCCTCCTATGTCTTTGCCATTTTAAATACAACTCCTTAGGTCAATAGGGAGAATCAATAGGTCTCCACTAGCCTCCTGAAAACACCCTTCCCTTGGGGAGTAAAGAGTAACAGTGATGTCAGTCCAGAGGTAGGCATGACCCAAAGGCAGGGGAAGTCTTTGAATGTCTGTCCTCTAATGCTGCCCAAGCCTTCAGTTGGATGGCACTGTCTGGCTTGGCTGCTTAGGCCATACTAACCCATCAGCATCACATGCAGGACCTCAGCCTGGCCTCCTGGGGTGCAGGAGGAAGTTACCAAGACAAGGTCATCAACTTGGAGGCTTTCAAGACCCAAGTGGACATAACCTTGTGGACGCGGCCTTTTGCAACATGGTCTGAACTCAGCTCTGACCCTTCAGGTCCCTTCCTGCCTGAGGGACCCTGTGAGTCCACATACATAGAAGATATAGATGGGTGATTTAATCCATGACCAGCTCACTGGCTCATATCCTTCATAAATATAAGCTTCTAAGTGTTAGCCACTAACAAGCCCTCCAACTGAGAGCTGGAGATGAAATAAGGTAGATGATACAGCACGGGAAATATATAAAATAAGATAAAACAGCCTTGGTTGCTCTAAAGTAGGTATCAGGCATTGGAAAACATCGTCATGCTGAAAAGCTGTGTGAAATAAGTTGGCCTTTACCTATACTTATAGAAAATATGCCTCCAGAGCTCCCCACTGGGGTTCTGGCAAGCATTGCTCCTGGATATCATCTATTGGAAAATGACTGGCAAACGATTGAGTCTGCTTTGACACAGCGTCAGAGCATCCTTGGAATTTGAGTTTCCTTATGTTTGGCAAGTGCTTTGAATTATTAAGAAATGGAAACATCATAATGCAAGTGTTCAGTATTCAATTTTATGACTACATTGCCCAAGTAACAGATCTGTGCAAGATTAGAGACCTGTTAACACTATTTTTAAGCCTAGAAAAGACGTAATTTCCTCACACTACTATTGCTCTCTGCCAAATTACCCAACAGAATCTTTCTAGATTCCATACTTCTCCAAAAAGCTCTTTGCACATGCTGCATGGTCAGTTCTGAAGCTCATCATTTATCGAATCAATTTGGCACGGCAGCACTCAAATAAATTACTCTAGAATTATTCCTTCATGCTGAATAGTCATGCTGAATAGTCATGCAATCAGAAAGCTAAGCTTAATAGGGTGTGTGTACAGTGAGTGGCCCTTGCATAAGTATGCAGCCTGCTAGCAAAAGGCAATGCACATCACTAGAACACAGTGCATTTGCAACACTCCTTAGGTTTGTTCCAAACCTCTCATGTTAATGTCTCCTCTGAGCAGAATGGCTGGTGTCTTATTCTGTATTGGTTTCACACAATTCATCTTGGTGCATTCATGAGGCATAAATATATAATGAGGGTAGGCTATTTTCCTCAAGCAAAATTCAAATAAAAAAGATGTAGAAAGTGCATTGCCTTCCCAAGCTACACACCATTGTGTGTCTTTGCTATCTCCAGTAAAGACTGTAGACTATAATGTTATGGAGCTTTTAAGCCTCTCACATGTCTGTGAATGCATAAATATTGCATATTTATTTCTGATTGCAATAAGTTACCTTGATTTGTTGTGTAAGGGGCACTGAAATATTTGGTCCAAAGTTCTTCCTTGAAGACAAATGATCTATTTCCATTCTCTCTAAGTCTTCATTTGAGACATCTCAGTTATGCTTTCCTTCACCAGCCTTCAGTTCGTAAGCACACTTCCCAGCAAGGCTGTTGCATATTAGGCTTCCTCAATTACTCCTCCACTGAAAACCTGCCAGAAGTCTGCTTCCCTGTTTCTTTCACTCAAGCCAAACACTATATTATCCTGCTCTTGACTTCTCCGAGGAGGTAACTCCACCAGTCACCACTGGATCTTACCCCAGGCCCTTTGCAGTCTCAGTCCCAAGCCCTCCTCCTGGGCCAGCACTGGAAGACCCTTTACAGTGCCTTGTATTCCTGAATTGTTTCCACAGACCACACGCTGGCTCGAGGGCACAGGACTGCTGCAGTACGCTGCTGGCATCTCAGCCTCTCAGGGTCACCATCACTGCCCACAGCACAAAGACTGTGAAGACACTCAAGCACACAGGGTAGGTCCTAGGACAATTTGGCTCTGCCACAGCAGTGTATTTATCTCAGTTGACTTCTCTGATGTGTGTGTCCCGTGGTGACTGAGCAAAATTGTGGTGTGAATAGCAACACACCTTTCTGGAGCTTGATTTAGGAAGCATTTATTGACCCTGGTTGTCTCTTCTTCAGGTACACTGACCAGCAAGATGACAGCTTGCTGAGTGGATGCTCCTATTGCATCCTGTCTTTTCACTACAGCTGGGTGTAGTGAAACCCTGCTTTTCATCCTTCAGGCATTAATTGAGCAATCAAATTAATCTCTGGTGCCACTTCTTTAGCTGTAAAAAGCCTGTCTATGGATTTCAGAAGTGCAGTTGGAGATGAAGCACATTTTCCCACTAGGGAAAATCCCATTAGGTTTTACTGATATACCCAAAGTAGCTTCAAAAGAAAGGCTTTTAAAGCGCTTTACTTATTAGGTAGAAAACTCATCCACAACATGCAGGACATGTATCTCAAGAAGTGTCTCAAGGGAGGTGATAGTGGTGGTGTAGATTTCTTGTTGGCAGCTGGAGAATGAAGAAGTTTCAGTCATAAATAACTTCCAGGCTCCATGTTCTAGCAGAAATATTGTCCTTTTTCAAGTAAAACCAGATGTAACGTATAAATCATACCTTATCACTTATTCAGTCTCTCTGATTTATAGAGGCTGCTCTGCTTGGTGCTGGTCATTCTAACTGCATCCTTTTTACTTCATATGTTAACACTGTCTCACTTTGTGGCAATAACAAATGTTGGGGTGTAACACTTTTATTAGGCTTTCCCCCATTTCTTGGGGAAAAGCTGACTATAACTAGTCACTTGAAATCACATTCCTATCATGGATGGCTACTCAATGGAAATGTGTCTATGTAGATTAGCTATTAATTTTTACAGTAGAGCACATTACTTTTCTTTCTATGCATCCACGTATGAGTTAGGTGAGGAATGTTCAAAATACAGAGTTAATACCACTTTGTCATCATCTTTCTTCCCTTGGGTAAAAGCTTCGAGGGATAATACTATAGTATCCTGGAAGAGCTAAGTGGGTTGATCCTGCCCCAGTATGAGATTTACATACAGTACTGGTTGCCAGACAGTGTAGATTGCCAGCCTGTAACCCAGTTATGGAATCTTACTTTTTTCCCACCTCTTCTCCCAAGAAGGTGGAGTACCCTGCGTACACGAGGAGGCTTTCAACCCAGCTGTATTCCCAGTAGTCCAGGCCTCATTCTTGTCATGTGCTGCGGAAGAAGAAGTGATCATGTGTTTAGTTTGTCTGGGAAAAGTGATGAAGCACAGGGCTTGGGAGAGATGGGATGCTTTGGGATCCCTGGAAAGGGACGGTGGTTTGATTTGCATAGTTTTGCTGCTGACTGATGGCATGAAATTCGGACAACATCTGTTTTATTGCATCACCATTACTGGACATCACGTGATGTGATAAGACTGTCCCACCCTGGAATGACTAATCCAGTGGGATGCTTGAAAAGGTTTTTTTCTCTTTTACAACCCTCAATTAGAGAAACCACATTTTCCAGGGAAAAAACAGTGACTTTTAAGCATGTGTGAATGTGTCTGTGCATTGTGCTTTTTGTTTTTAACAAAGAACACTCTCCTGCTCACCAAAGAACTTGGTCAGGGAGGCTTTTTGTTTTTAAACCTGTAGTGAATCAACATGAGTCATCTAATTTTAACCACCACCTTTATAGTTCGAAGCAAAAAGTAAGACTTACTCCCTAGGCAAGGCAAAAAATGGATTTCCTGGCTCATGCAGCTTGTCGCCCCATTTGCTGTGAGATATGCAACCGCGTTCCTTTCCCTCTTTCAGCTATCGGAACTGCAGCTACACCATATCCCAGGAATATGCTCGGTGCGTCAGCTAACCTTTAAATATTAAAAATGGAGAGTGGCTTTGCAAGCTTATGCCAAAATGGAAAGGTGTAAGGAAACCGCAGTCTGGAACACGAGAACTTGACGTTCCTCATGCTGAGGCCCCTCTGCATCTTTCAGCACTGAGGCCATGGGTGGTTTCTAGAAATAATATTGTGTTTGTAGCTGTGCACTGCTAGAAAATGGTTTTCAGACCTACCTGTTTATGATAGAGCCCCAAGCCATAAGCAACAAGCAATGTCTTTTTCTTTTCCCCTGCTGAACTTGGCATGTGTGATCCCTCAGTAAGGGCTATGCCACACTCTGTCCCTCTGTCCCCTTGCAGGATGTCTTCTGCTGACCTTGGTAGGGCATGCAGCAGACTGAGTGTGGACACCCACCATTCGTTTGAGATGTGCAGCTCTATTTAGATCTCTTTAGCAGTTTGCTAAGTGTTTTGGAGTGAAAGGTGCCATGCATCACAGCTGAGGTGGGCCTCATCCATCCCCTGTGTAAGTTATCATGGAGGAGATGGAAAAGACATCCTACTGGCCACCACAGTGCAATAATAACTGTCCTTCCAGCCTGGCTGAGTAGGCTAAGTAGAGCCTTTGGTAGAACAGGCAAACCATTGCTGACCCAGGTTTTGGACTGCTGATTTTGGGGAAGTCTACTGTCTAGAGGGCAGCCTATGGAAAACTCCCCATCTTCCATAGAGACTGAGATGTCAAACATCAGATGTGGCAGGATCCATGGTGTCTGGCCACATCCATAAGGAAGTGCTGGGCTTTACAAACTATCATCATAGGAGGCGTGTATGGTTGGGTTGGAGGGTTTTTGTGTTATTCTTTCTTTCTCTTCAATGAGGTTTCAACCTACCCAAAATGGGGATCTGGGGGAGAGATGCTCCTTCATTTAGAACATCTATCCACTGTGTCTGCAAGAACACATCTCCATTAGAGTTATCTGCCTATTGTAGGAGTTTCATGACTTTCCCTGCATATTTTTGGGAAAAGAAAGTGCTTTTGGCAGTACTGTGACAATGGGCTCTGTGCTTGCAGCTCACTCAGCCTTTCTCTGCTTGAACATACTGGGATGACAGAATGTGCCATTGGGTCTAGCATTTTCCACCAAACAAAGTGAAGAAATGGTCTTCTTCCAGCTCAAATGTATCTAAAATTCCTCCTAGCTGTGCTTTTTAGGAAGTGCTCTTGGAAGTGAAACCAGAAACCTGACAGACGGCTTCAGGGATGAAACACCCTTCCTAGCATTTCCCAACCTGGCTCATGCATCCTTTCTTGATACTTGCAGGGTGGAAAAATAGATTTTCTGCCTCTTGTGGTACCCAAGACCTGTCATGGCACCCAAGTTAATTTAAAGGAGTACAAAAGACTTCCTACTCCTCTGAAAACCTCTCCCTCCAGGTACCCCAGAGGAGAAGGCTGCAGCTGGAGATGCTGCCATCACCTCTAGGGATGCCAAAATGCAAGCAAGCTCCTTCAGGCAGATCCTGGTTAGAAAACCTCCTTTGAAATGCAAGAGAGAAGCTGGGAAAGCATAGCCAGGGCCTCCAAAGGTTGTATTCCCGTCAGGTACATGCTCTAGAACAGTGGAGAGGGGTTGTGGTTTGCAGCTTGTAGTGAACTGGTGGATTTGAGCTGCCTTCAGGGGCCCACAGGCTGTCAAAGGAAAACAAATGGTTGCTGCTGCGGCTGCAGCCCAGGGAATCCCTTGGGCCTCTGGTCACAGTCTTCACACCCCGAGCTTCGGACTCCCAGCAACCAAACAAAACACTGCTAGGAACTTCATGAGACATCAGCTCCTAGCCCAGAGTGCTGAGCGGAGACAGGTCCTATAAAAGCATCCTGATATGTTATGGGAAGGATCCCAGCCTGCTGTACAGGTACCAGTCTGCCCGCAAAAACCACTGGTATTTTAGGGAGCTTCCCTGCTCCTTTTGGATGCACACAGCCAGTGCTGACTGGGAGCAGAGCAAGTGCGGGTCACCTTTCATCACCTCCCACTCTGGCTGAGGCTTCTTTCCAAGGTGCACCTTCCACCAAGTGGGGGCTTTTAAGGAAGCAGTCACAAACACACCCCAAGCCTTTGTTCATGTACTGAAGAGGACTGAGCTCCAGGCAAACGGCCAAAGATACCCCCAGAACAACCTGCAGACAAAACACAGGTTATTTAGCAAACTCTTTACCCTCTCCTCTTCCTTTGCTTCCATAGAGCACATGATGCAGCTGAGAGTGTAGCTGGAAGGTTGTAAAGAGCTCAAGGAGCGGTACATAACCCTCTTCTGGCTGCCCAAGCCTGCAGAATTGTCTGAACTCAGAAAATCTGGTGGATGAGGCAATGTTTTAGGACAACTGAAAGACCACACTGTGCCTCAGCACCCTGCCTTGGGACCAGGCAGGCAATGTCCTGCTTCCAGGGCTATCCACAGGACATGTGGCTGCTGCCCTGTCCCTCTGCTCCTGCTGACACTGATGCTCTTCAGGTCACAGTGGGACAAGCAGTCTGGGCTGCACGTCCAGGGGCTCTTTGGTCCCTATTAGCAGCTCAGACAGCAGAGGCATCTTAGGGGCTGCTCACAGATTTCTCAACTGCAGCTTTTGTCCTTCCTATTCTTTAGGACACAAAAGGAGAAAAAAAAAAAAGGTTTGAGAAATTACTTCTTTATGTCCATGTAAAAAATCTGACACACATTTGGAGATGCCAATGGTGTTTTTGTGCTGCCTTTTCAGTTTGTGCTTTACCACAAATTTCCTATGGCTGTAAAGGCAAATGCAACCATGTAATTATCATGGTTTTCATTGTTCAGTGGCATTAACTGGCTGGTTACAGTGGCTTTTATACCCCAGTTCCTAGCCACATTCTAACATTCACTCATAAATTTGATCCCTGAGTCAGATCCACAGTTCATGTCTTATCGTGGTAGACTAATGTTTCCTCTAGCTGTTTCGTACCCTGCCAACTCTGCCTGCTCCCAGTTACTGTATACATACCCTTAAAAACACTAAAGCCAAACTTAGGGTAAACAGAGAGAAAACTCAGCGTGGATACTGGTGAGCGACTGATTGAAAAGAAGTATGTGCTTTGATTAAGGATGTTATTACAGGAGCTTCTAAAGTGTTGGACAGAGTACAACAAAACAACCATTTTCAGGGAAATCACAGCTAAATATCCACAAATTTCTTAGCAGAGGTGGTGTGGCTGTAGGGATGGAAGTGGAGCTCCATAGGTTTGCCTCCTCAGTGGGGACAGATGACAACCACCACAGATAAAGGGGTAAGCAAAACCTTCCTTGAGCTCTTGTGCATCCACATATAAATTTGTGCTTTACTCCGTTAAGAAGAGACAGAGATTTGATTACTTTTTCTATCATTCATTTGATATAATATCCATTTTCATTTCGGAAACAATCAATTGAGACATTCTTATAGGGATGCCCCAGTTTTGATCAATGGTAAAGAAAGTTTTTAAATCATTCACAGACCCATATGCAAATTAAACACACACAGCACATAAAATCAGTGGAGCGTGACTTAAAATGCCCCTTGAAAAGACATGGCTAGAGCTCTTTCACTTGTGAGTCAAAAACATTAAAGGAGTTTGGTATCAGCAAGTGAACGCCACATGGATGGACCAGTCCTAATAAAAGCCTTGTTCTCTTTTCACTCAGGTCACAAGGAAAGCTGTAAGCATCAGGAATCTGGACACAAAAGTTGAAATGCATCAGGCAGAAGCTCTTTTAAGAGTCCCAGACAGCAGCAAATCCTTTTCTGCAAGGTGAGTTTTACTATGATCTGGATGGGGAAGGAAAGTAAAGCAACAGAAAGGAGAAAGTTACTCTCCTCAAACCATTCTCACTGTGAAACTCTGTAGATCCCAACTGTCCACCAGGTATACCAACCATACAGCTGAAGGGGGAGTTTTGTTTTACAACACATCATGCTGTGCTGTTCTTGCAAGAGACTTCCCTACAGTGCTCTGATACTAAACAGCATCACACGAGAGCTGAGTGACACAACTAGTGCTCCCACACTGTCCAGTTTCCTTCCTAAAGAGATAATTGCGCCTTGGGCAAGGCAAGAAATCGGAATGCTACAGACTAAAACACGAGAGCACTGTCTGGCTTGATCAAGAGGTGATTCCCGAAAAGGAGACTGAAGTTGAATTTGGTGCAACGTAGAAACTATTCACAGTGCTGGATGCACGGGGGATCACTCCACCTAACGTGCATGCTGTAAATGCAGCGGTTTCCCCTTTATATAGACAATTCA
>JASSUY010023740.1:714-48999 GCA_032466535.1 Forpus xanthops | reverse complement strand
CTATCCATCCATCCACCCATCCATCCACCCATCCATCCATCTGTCCATCCATCCATCCACCCATCCATCCATCCATCCGTCCATCCATCCATCCATCCATCCATCCATCCATCCATCCATCCATCTATCCATCCATCCACCCATCCATCCACCCATCCATCCATCTGTCCATCCATCCATCCACCCATCCATCCATCCATCTGTCCACCCATCCATCCATCTGTCCATCCATCCATCCACCCATCCATCCATCCATCTGTCCACCCATCCACCCATCCATCCACCCATCCATCCATCCACCCTTCCATCCATCTGTTCATCCATCCATCCACCCATTCGTCTGTCCATCCATCCATCCACCCATCCATCCACCCATCCATCCATCCATCTGTCCATCCATCCCTCCCTCCATCCATCCATCTGTCCATCCATCCATCCATCCATCCATGCCTTTGGTGCACTATGTCCTTGTCCACTCTGCCTCTGCTCCTCCTGCTCCAGCATCCAGGAGTGCAGCAAGGGAAGTGTTTGCCTATATTTATAAACAAGCGATGGCTGCTTGTCTAAACCGATGGGGAGTTGCCATGGCAAAGAGCAAAGATAAGGAGGAAAAAGGGAAGAAAAGGACCCAAAGTGATGAGAAATGGAAGGAGGGAAGAGGAAGGAGGCTGAGGGACATGAAGGAGCTGGGAAGCACCCCTGGAGCTGCTGGTGACAGAGCAGACCTGTTGCAGTGGGTTACCTGTTTCTCCCCACACCGGCAGGTACTCATCCTGCTGAATGTCCAGCATGATCTCCAGGCCGTTGCCAGTGCCCCCCTTCATGGTGATGAGCCGCGGCTTCCCGTCCTGCCCCGCGTTGAAGGTGTAGCACTTCCCATAGCGGGTGAAGACCTGCAGGAGAGGACACAGGGCTGAGGCTGGGGCTCCTCTGCCACCATCAAACTGCTGCCAACACCATACCATGGAGCCAGGAGGGAATTGCCAGTCCCAAAATGCAGTCATCCCCAGCCTGGGGTACGATCCGGCTCAGGCTCCTGCTCTGTGGGATGCCTCTCACCATTGCAGTGGCCCTGATGGAGGAGATGTTCCCCACCATGGCACAGACTCAGAGCTAAAGCACCTCTACCCCACCGTACCCCATGGCAGCCCCAGCTCCCTGAGACGGCGGCGCTCAGCCCTCCTCCTGCACCAGCATCTCCTCCAAGCCCTCCTCCATCGCTGCAGAGGACAGGGCTGGATGGGATCCCAAGCCCTCCCGTCCCTCCTCGGCCGTTCCAGCTAACGCCTCCAGCGTGTCTCCATAGAATCATAGGATAGTTAGGGTTGGAAAGGACCTTAAGATCCCTGCCGGTGAGCCGCTGCCAGCCCAGGCAAGGGGCATGTGAGGTCGGTGGGCTGCACACCCCGTGGCGATGCCAGGACAGAGATGGACACCTCTTCAAACACAACCCTGGGACTGCTCTCCATGTCCCACCAGCAGGTCTGCAGGCAGTGCTATCCCCAATGAGAGTGGATAGCAGCCTGTCCCTGAGCTGGCAAGGCCAGTGCCACCCGCGGTGCCTGATCCCACATGATGCCGGCCGGAGCTGCTCCCTGCTCCCAACCACCTTGGTGCTACTCACCACGGTGAAGTCCCCAGGACCGCACTGCTCGCCCCGGTAGCTGCAGCTCAGCAGCATGTCCTCCAGCTGGTGGCAAGTGCGGTTAAAGAACACATACAGATTGAGGGGCTCGTCCTCAGGCCCGGGCTGTGCCGGGGTGAAGCCCAGCTCCATCCTGGGCTCGTAGTCAATCAGGGGGGCCAGGTAGAGCAGGTCCTCGTGGCTGAGCTGTGAGACCCGCACGCGGTTGATGTTGCAGAAGGTGATGGCAGGGAAGGTCATCTCGGGGCTCTCTTCCTCGCTGAGCAGCGTGACGTGGTGGTACTCCAGGTAGTAGACAATGCGGTCGGCCACCTGGTAGAGGAAGACGGAGAGGGAGAGGAGGAAGGCCAGCGCCCAGAGCGCCTGCCGAGCACCCAGGCTGCCCTCCACAAAGATGTGGCTCAGGCCGTGCAGTGTGCAGCTGCTGGCAAAGGCCACAAAGTCCGTGGCTGCTCCTGCATCCTCCTCCTCCTCTTCATCCTCCTCCTGCCCATATAGGAACTCATCTGCTCCGTTATCTGCTGCCCCGGTGGCTGCCGCATCTCTTGGTCCTTCCTCGCTGGAGAAGGAGATGGTGCAGAATATCTGGAGAGGCATTGTCCAGTGGGGGGGTCCTGGCTCCGATGTGGGGGTCCTGGTCCCTGCCCTGCCACAGCCCAGGGGGTTGGATCCTTGGGATGTGGGTGAGAGGGGCTGAGGGAGAGCAGGGAAGGAGGAAGGGGCAAGTTTAGGGAAGAGAAAGGGAGAAGGGAAAAGGAGCGAGGCGCGTGAGGGAGAGGAGCAGAAGGATGCTCAGAGGGGACAGAGAGGGGAGGATATATCAGGAGCAGGGAGGAGGAGAGGAGGAGCAAGGGGCGGTTCTGCGGGCTCCCCAGGTCCTCTGGGATGAGTGACTGCTGCTGGCAGGACGGAGCGGAGACCTTGCAGGCTCCAGGAGCACGGATGCTTCGGGAGCTCCTGGTGCTGCCTGCGGGAGGGCTGAGGCGCTGCCAGGCCCAGTGAACACGGGTGAACACGGGTACCGGTAGTGCTGCATCCCCACACTGCATCCTCCATCCTCACTGCAGGGCAACACGGTCCTGGCAGCCCAACCAGCAGCTCCAGCCAAGGTCTCCCTGCCGGGGGCCTGCCTGTTTCCAAAGCCACCATATGCCAAGCACCAGGTTCTTCATCAGGGCAGCTGGAGCCAGAGGTTTTCCCAAGATTCCTGGGACATTGTCCTGCTGCAGTGCCCATGCGGGCTGTGCCAGCGAGGGCAGGAGGATGCCGTGGTGTCCCCAGGTCACGGTGCTCATCCCATCCCTATAGGATGTCCAGGTGCCATGGGGCAGCAGCATAAGCATGGGAGCATCCAGCAAAGGCAATGTCCCGAGTGGTGTGAGGTCCGTCCTCCAATCCAGGGCTGTTTTGGGCAGGATTTAGGCACTGACATGGTCCAGGTGATGATTCCTTTTGCAGAGCCCAGCCAGTGCGTGGTGTGTCACCTCGTGCTTCGGATCCCTGTGGGTCACAGGGAGGGACTGCTGTCCTTGGGGAATGGTGTCCAGGCCTCATGGTGCTGGGGTCCGGGGGGACAGGCATGGTGATGGTGATGAGATGGAGCCGGCAGCAGGGCTCAAAGGCATCTCCTGGCTGCAGCCCTGCAGCAGCACAGCCCCTGCCTGTGGTTTTGCTTTTCTCCTGCGCTCAGCACTTCATAAAAGCATCAGATGTGACCACAGAGCAATCTCCAGCCCCTTCCCAGCACTGCAGCCGCCATCACCGGCCCAAGGGGAAGGGGAGCATCTAAAACCAGCAGCACTTTGACGCACAAGAGCTGGACTGGAGGTTTTGGCTGATGTCCGGGTGCTCATTGCATGCCCCAGCCCAGCAGTTCGGCTGCTGTGCCCCCTTCCCCACATGCCCACTCCGTGAGCACATCCTGGCTTATGGATATGGGCACCACCAAACTGAGTGCTCAAATGCAACCAGGGAACATGTACAGATCTGATACCAGAGCAAAGTTACCTGCTCTTCCAAGGCAAGTGACACCAGTGTAATGGGAAGGGCATGCACTGGGGATCCCTGCCAGGGTAGGCTCGGCCAAGATGCTGGCTGATGATGTGACAACGGGTTGTCCTTTGAGGAGCCATCCTGGGGCTCCCCAGGCTTCATATAACCCATAGGGGCCTTGTGTTAGAGGGACATTGGCACAAAGCTGGGGACACTGTCGGCACCTGGGTTAAAGGGTGCCTGACCTTGGGAACGGGTGCCAGAGCCATGGGGGAGATCTCATAGAGCCAAGAGCAAGGTTTTGTCTGAGCTGGAAACTCACCCTGGGCAATGGCACCAAGGAGGGGGACTGGGTGGCTGGGAGCCACCGTGCCATGGGGACCAGGTCACATCCCAGCCCCTTGTCTTTGATGGAGACAAGCTGCAGCTGCACCATGGGCTGGGCTATAAAGGCATCAGGGCTTCACGTGGGCTGGGGCTTGAGGGTGCTGGGCTGGTTAAGCCCTATGGAGGCAGGCTGGGCTGACTGCGTGCTGCTAGAGGATGATTTCAGCAGGGAGCAAGCAGGTACAAGCTGGCTGAGCTTGGGTGGGATCTGTGGTGTTCCCTTGGCTCTGGGACAGCAGTTTCTGTGCAATGCTTGTAGGGAAAAGGGCAGAGAAGCCCAAAGGGCCTTGTTTAGCCCTGATAGGGCACAGTGGGTCAGTCCCTGACGGTGTGAGCGAGGGGCTGATCTCATCCCCATGCCATGGAGAGGTTTAATGGGTCTTCTCAGGAGCAATGCAGCAGGGAGAGGGATGTGCTGTAATGAGAACCCTCCATCCTCAGCTGGGGCCATTAACGTGCTCTGCTTGGCTTAAACAGCTTGTGGAAGGTGGCAGGGCTCTTCCCCGCAGCCCAGAGGTGCAGTGAGGATGAGCAATGCCCTGGCTCCGGTTACACCTCCTGTCCCAGAGCTGACACTTGAGCTCTGAAGGTGAAGGTGACCGGGGACAGTCACAGACAGGAGCACGGTGGTACCGGCACTCAGGAGAGCGTGTCCTGCCTCCACAACTGGGGACGAACTGCGGGTGTTGCCCTGGGTTGTGCGAGTTTGGGAGGTGCTGGATGAGTCCTTGGGCTCATTCCAGCTCTTCCCTTGCCAGGAGCTATTTTTACCCTCTCTCAGGTAAAGCTTTGGTGGGGGAGAGGGATGGGGGATGCTATAATTAACCATGACATCAGCCCCCATGGCGGGATGCTGCTGCCACACCCCGACCCACCGCTGGGGACCAGGGATGCTCAGCGCTCTCCTGCCGCAGTGATGGATGCGGATGATGGAGCTTGGGGGTTCCTGGCTCTGCATTTGACCACTGTCCTGGGGCAGTTGGGCCCCGCTCGCTGCTTTGCAGCTCCTCATGGGCCCAGGAAAAGGAGGTTCCCCGGAGCAGGGGAACACGGAGGCGGCGGGAGGGAAGCGGGAGGGGGATTTGACGGCAGCAACAGCACATTTCACAGCCTGTCACGCTTTAATGGCAGAGGAGATCAAAGCCGGGATGGAGTTATTCATAGAGATAAACCAATCCCCGAGGAGGCGAGGAGAAAACACTGCAAGCTCAGTTATCCCAGGCCTGCAAGCGGCAGCGCACCCCGTGGAGGCTGTTGCAGAAAGTGCCTCTGGAGCTGGACCCTTTTGTGTTTGTCATGGGGCATCGCTGAGATGCGGCTGAGCTCCCTGCAGCATCCCGGGGGTACCCAGAGCCTGGAGCTGATTGGTGTGAAGGGGTGAGATGGGGGTGAAAGCAGCCAGGAGCTGGATTTGGGACTGGGTGTTTGATGGAGCGGATGGGTCCCCTGCAGCCGGGCTGTCCTGCTCCCACAGCACAGGCGGGTGCATTGCATTGAAGGGGAGGAAACTCAGGTTTGTAATGTACCTTGGCCCAGGGATGTGCTTTGTGGCTGCCAAGGTGGTGGTGGCAGTATCCTCAGGGCAGGATGAGCAGCTTTGGGATAGCTCTGTGGCTGCAGATCCGCTCCCTGACCCTGGTGAGGGCAGCCAAGCGACGTGGGATTGCCCAGGCAGTCGGGATCTCGGCTGGGACTAATCCTGCCACCCTTTATCAGATACTGCCACCTTGCCTCCACTTGCTCCACCAGCCAAGCCAGGCGCAGCTTGTGTTATCCAGCCCTTTATCCCTCAGATTAGACGCTTCACAGAGGATTAGCATGTCACATTCTAATGCAGAAAAATTGATGATTAAAAAGGAGTTTTTCCTCTGTATTATTCCCCACCTCCGCCTCCTCTCCACCCCGGCCCTGCAGGCCCAGGCAGCCCAGCCCCAGCTATGGGGACTGGTGATGCTGTGGTGTTGGGTGATGCAGCAGCCCTGTCCCTACCTCGCAAAGGGGATGGGACCACGCAGGGCTGGCATGCTCCATCCCAATATCTTTTGATGGCAGAGCTCCCTTGGACCATCCATGCCCAGCATCTACAGCGTAGGACTTTAATAAAAAGCACATTATGGTGAGTAATGTGCTAAGTGGACTTCATTACGGACCTAGGGCCTCCCTGGCTGCCGTTGTTCCGTATGATTTCATATCAGATGAGCCTTATCTCCTCTCCAAACGCTTCCATTTAAACTCCATTAATCCTCCAAAGCTTCTCTGGGGCAGTGCTGCTGAGCACTGCTGCCCCAGCGGTTTGGGGTCTCTGTGGGGCTCAGATGGAACCCCCATAGCTCCAAGGGCAGTTGAATGTGTACGTGCAGAGGGGTCCTTTCCATGCATCCGCTGTGACGCCTCCCACAGCCACCTTCTCCTTGGATCCACTTATCTATTGATGCCCTTCTACCTGAAACACTTTGGGATGCTGAGAGCTTTCCAGGTGCGTTACCCATTGGTGATGTCCCTTTATGCCACGCAGGGCTCACCGGCACTGTGCTGGCTCCTGCTTTAAAGGGATGTGGAGGATGCTGCTGAGGTGCTGCTGATCCCCTCGCGGCAGGGCTTGCTGCGTGTGGACACTTATCCTGACGCCTTTCCATGTTTCCCGCTGATCGGGAATTACCCGTAAGCAGGCTGCAATTTTTTCCGACATCCCTCACAATTGCTCAGACGCTTCGTACAAGAAGATTCAAGCTGATGGCTTTATTGGTGATGGAGGGGGGAACTTGTAGCCCTGTCTGGTTCCCGTGCTGCGCTGCTCGCTCCGGCTCCGCGCACATCATGGTTTTCAAGCCTAATCTAATCCAAGCAGGGGAGTTACAGAGCGCCGGTGTGGCTGCGCCGGATGGGTCCCCTGTCTCTTTGCTTGGCTGTGAAGCTGTAGGGAAAACCGAATTGGGGTGAGTGGGAAGCGCCCTGCCCCAGAGCTGTGCTGTGCCCATCTCTGCCCTCGTGGTAAGAGCGTGGTTGCAAATGCACCGAACCCTTCGTGCGGGAGCAAAAAGGAATGAGAGGTTGTTGGGGCCTGTGTGAATAAATAAAAGGCTGAGGTGACGAGGTGCTCCTTGGATGAAGGAACTGCAGGGATGCTCTCTGCTTGGAGCTGCCTGGCTCCGGCCACGCTCCCCGTAGGAGGAGAAAGGGGGGAGATAAAGGCCGTGAGACAGTGAATGTCCTGAATCTCCCCTTGCAGAGCTCTGCCTCATGCTCATGGCACCTCCCCAGCTCTTTCCAAGCTTTTCCCTGCTTGGATGAGAGGGGACAAGCGGCACCAGGAGCTTTCCTGGGCGGATGCTTTGAGGTAGGCACAGTTAGCAAAGGCTCCGTGTGCCTCGGGGCTGCTCGCCTGGGGCTCAGATACCGACCAAAGGGGGAGTAAGGGGAACAGTCTGGAGAAATCCATGTGCTGGTGATGGGCCGGGGCTGCATTTCCAGCTTGCAGCTCCCTTAGGGGCTGGCATCTATAGGGCACACATCCTTGCCTCTATGTGGCTCGACAGCACTTGAAAGCCTCTTCATCTCTTCCAGCAGCCACAAATGCTATTAAAGCTTATTAATAATAATTAATAATTCATTGTTAAATGATACTTTATGTGCAAAGGCATCTCAAGAGGAGCACGAATGGCCTGAGGTGCATCTGAGCTGCTCCAAGCCCTTGGCATGACCCCTCAGGATGCACACAGTGCTCTACACCGTGGCTCTGTGCATGGCCGTGTGTGCTGCTGGTGCTGGATGCTGCCCCTGGGCAGTGCCAGGCAATAAGTGACCTGTGGCTGGGTCTGATCCTGCTCCCGCATGTCCTCCTCTCTCCTAATCACCTGCTGGGATGGGCGGGAGCGATGTTCAGTGCTTGGAGTGCTAAATGGTTTACCTGCTCTGTTGTAGAGCTGCTAATGAAGCAGCTGTAAGGCCCAGGCATGCCTCGGCCTCCCACCATGCTGTACCCAGCACTGATGTGCTCAGCGGGCTTCTTCCTGCCCCTCTTCTGCCCCAGCACACCCAGGATCATGGTGGGTTCAGTGGCGTTGCTCCCAAGCGCCAGGGTCACACCGGAGCATCGCTGTCCCACTGCAGAATGAGTGTGAATGACAAGAGGCTTCCAACAGGAGTTCCTGTCTCCACGTTAACATGGGGGGAGCAAAGCCCCGGGCAGCTGAGGGATCCTCACACCGGAGTCTGGAAAAGCCTGGAGGAAGCTGTGGAAAGGAGGCAGCTGAGGAGCAGCGCTCCCCGGTGTCACTGCTCCCGGCTGCTCTCTGGATGCTTTGCTTTGAGCTAACTACAGCCACACGGGCAAACCTCTGAGCTGCCAATGAGCCACGGGATCCGGGTGCTCCTGACCCACTGTGCTTCCCGGGAAAGCCGAATCACCACCACCAAACAGCCGCGATGCCATGTGCGGCTGCTCCTCTGCTCCATCACCTCCAATTCTGGTGCACCAGGCAACCAGTGTCCCACTGGGATTGCTTCGCTCAGCTGGAAAAGCATGCAACCTCTGGGGTCAAACGCTGCTGCTGTTGGACAGCAAAGAGGTGGAGGGTGAGCCCGGCTGGGAGCGTGTGGATGGTGATGCTGTGTCCAGGGGGGAGCTGCTGGGATGCCGGAGGTGAAGCGCTGCTTGGAAAGAACGGATGCATGCGAGCAATTTCAAACGCTTATAAATGATTTAGGAGCCCGTGTGCCGCTTTAAGAAGTGATTTACATAAATCACTTGAATGTCTTACAGGATTTGCACACGTGCTGGCTCCGGCAGGCGCCGTGGTGGGAGCTGCTGGGCTCTGTGCACCGGGTACCAGCCCCAGCACAGGAGGATGATGCTCTTCAGGCCAGCGGCCATCCCTGCTGCCCGCATGTGCTTCCCAGGTTGGTTTTGCAGAGCCAGATGAGCCCATGGGGGGGTTTGTTACCTGCCAAAAGCTCCAGGGAAGATGTGGGTATCAGTGATTCCCGCGCTGGGCTCTCCAGCTGTGTTGGAGATGCTTTTCACTCCAGCTCTATGATTATCCACTAACGCTGCGCTGCAGGAGAGCTCTGCTCACCACGGGGCTCCTGGGCTTGTGACTGCTGCAGCTCCACGCAGGGCCATGGGGTGCTGGGACCTGGACCCTGGGTCCCCTGGTGGGGTCCTGTGGGTTGAGGTGGAGCAAAAGAGAGCAGCATCCTCGGGTTGAACACCCTGAGATCAGCAGCGTGCGGTGGCTGCAGTGAAGTGGCTGTGGACTGAGCAGGGAGCTCAGGGTGCTGCAGATGGGATTTAGCAGGATATGGAGGGTGCAGAGGGGCACAGCAGGATCTGATAGCGTCCAGTGGGTTCAGAAGGTTGCAATGGGGTGATGCGAGGGACATCAAGATGCTGCTGAATCTGTTCTCTGTCACAGTAGCTCCAGCATTGCTCTGGAGATGAGGTTGGGATTTGCTCCAGACCTTTCCTGTTCCCTCCCTTGCTTTCTTCCTCTGTCCACTCGGTGTTTCCAGGGCAGAGGATGCAGAATTCAATGCAAAAGGCAGCGGCATGATCTCCATGTCAAACTCAATTCTCCCTAGTGCTAGCTGAGCCTTGGAGCCTCATGGAAATGGTTCAGAGGTCTTAATCCTCTGCAGCTTCTGGAGGATGTCCCATGCACTCTGCCCCAGGGCCTCCAGCTCCCATGGCAGGCTCAGCCCTGAAGCAGGATGGTGACAAGGAGCTGGAGATGTGGCTCTCGCCTCAGCTCAGGCTCATGGAGTGTGAGAAGGAAAAGCTGCATGTGCACATTGCACAGTGCCAGGCTCCTTGCATGATCCCTGGGTGCACTGAACCCCCCAAGAGGGGCTGCATGAGCATGGGGCATCATCTCAAGTTTTAGTGCTGGTTTTACATGGGGCAGCCCCAGTTCCTGTTCCATGGGCATGGAGAGGCAGCTTAGCCTCTGTGTTTCTCTTTATTCCCTGGGATGCAAAGGATATTAAGGAGGTTTATTGCCCAGAGAGCACTGCTGAGCCTTTCTCTTGCTGGGTGAGGAGCAGAGCCATAGGGAATGAGGATGGAGGGTGAGGAAACACAAACTGGGAGGCGGCAGGGCTGCGAATTCCCACAGAGGAGCAAGGGCTCCAGCTTATGAATAATGAAGTGTGAACCACTGCTCTCTGCTGCTAATGAGCACATCGGGGGCACAGTCCTGAAACGGGCAGCAGGGAGGGCAGTTCCCCCTTCCCTGCAAAGGGAACCAGGCAGCCCCCCCCCCGCCTGCTGCACGTATGGCCCTGGACGCAGCCCTGGGGATGGTGACATCCTCAGCCCATGTCCCTCATGATTGGGCCCTGAGAAGGGTCAGGACTCGCCCCTCAGCTTCGTGTTTGCCCCTCTGGGGACAGTTGTTTCCCCCGGGGACTTCTCAGAGGGTGCAATGCCCTATGCAGGATGAGTTCAAGCCTGGTCAGCTCCACCTCTGTCCCTGGAGCATCCCTGCATCCTGCACATAGCTGCTGCTGCCGTGCACCAGCCAGGGTAGGTGGAGATGAAGGGGGATGAGCGATGCCGGGGACCTCCCGATGTGGCCTGGTGATGATGCAGGATGAAAGAGGAGGTGGGAAAAGCCCATAGAATCCCAGACTGGGCTTTCCCACGGCATCCGGCGCCTGTCCAGGCTGCACGGTGATACCATGCACTGGGGCGAGGGGGCTGAGACCCAGCAACAGCCCCATTGGGGCGCTCCTGGAGGGCTGCGATCGCAGGGGCAGTGCGAGGGGAGCCCCGGGCAGGAGGCGGTTGCTGCTGTCACCCCGATTCCCGCAGCCCCTCGCTTCCATTCACCGCATCCCCCCCGAGCTCTCCCTTCCGCTGGGGATGGATAACGCGGCAGCCGCGGTGTGTCGGGGCCGCGGGGCTGGCGGCGGAGCCGCGGCTCTTCCCATCGCCTCTTCCCATCGCCTCCCGTGCTGCCCCGCATCAGCATGCAGCCAGCATCGCCCCGCCGGCCCCTCGGCTTCCCAATGGCCCCAGCGCTAAAGTGCAATAGCGGCAGAGGGCTCAGGACCAACGTACATCCCTGTGTGTGTGCAGCCTGTGGGGTCTGGGAAGCCCCAGCATCCCTCTTTAGCAAGGTCCCTCCTGGACATGGCACCTCCTCTATATCAGTGAGAGGAGGAGGGCAACATCGGCTGTGAAACACCCCCTCAGGGCATGCCATGAGCCTGGACAATGCAAAGGGCTTCCCGAGGTGAACACAAGCCCTGCATGAGGTGCTGGGATCCCCATCGGGGCTGCGTGGGATGGGGGGGTGTTGGTGCATCCCTGGGTGATGGTCCCTGGCACCCACTGGTGCCACCAGGCCCAGGGCAGCACAGCGCCTGGCCCCAAGGAGGAGGGAGCAGGCAAAGAGCATCAAACATCAAACCAATCCCTGTGAACCCCGGGACCCCCGCGCAGGGATGGCGTGAAGGTTTCTTGAGCAAAGTGGGACATGACAGCAGGCAGGACCATCCCCAGCCCTGCCCGTGTCAGGCTGTGAGGAGAGTCCAAAGAGCAACAGAGATGGAGCATAGAGCCAGTTTTTTCTAATCAAATCCATTAAATCATCCCAACCTGCTTGCAAGGAATAATCCAGGCAGGAATATCAACCCAGCTGTGAGCCTATTTTGCTTTAGCTGGTTGGAGGGGATGCGGGAAGCAGGGTGTATGGATCCTGGCAGGGAGCTGGGAGGAGGGTCCCTGAGGATGCTTTGGTGGCCACACACATGCTGGAGAGGATCCAGCCCCCTCCGGGCTGCAACTTGCCTCCATTTAACAAATAAAGCGCCTGATGGTTGACAACAAGAACAGCTCTGTGTAAAGAGCCTCTCGGAGGAATTTCATGCGGATGATTAAAATCACCCAAATTGGGCTGGGACCGGGGGCAGCAGCTCTGCGAACGCTCAGCCGCTGCCTTGGGATGCTCAGTGGCTTCATCCTCCCTTGCAATGCAACACGAGTGGGACAATGCTATGGTGGGGACAAGGATGGGGACCCGGAGCAGCGCAGAGCTCCGTGCTGGAGCCAGCTTGGGAAGAGCCACCCCGGCTGCCTGGTTTCTCAGCCAGCACTGTTTAATGCCCAGCTGGATGGGGGAGAGGCAGCCGCAGGGGGATAATAAAGGCTTTATTGTGCGCCGGATCCGTGCACAAGCCACAACCATGGTGGGGCACAACGCTGTGTGTGCCACCAGGACCTGCTTTCCCTAAGGGACTGCAGGACTCCATCAGGTCCCCACTGGCCATCGCCGTGGCTCTCCCACTGGTGTCTACTCAGCCCAGGGCAGCACAAGGTTTCCAGCCTGGTATGCACAACCCTGCTTTGCAGAGCCCAAGTGATCCTGGAGAGCTCTACCCATGCAGGAGCATCCCATGCAGCCGCCTGGACCTCCAACCCCAGCAACACCCTCTGGCACTGGATGCTGCCAGTCCTTTCCAAGCCGAAAGGAGCAGCTCCAGGCACACGAAACACAGCGCTGGGCCAGGGCCATGGGGGCACTCACCACTTTGAAGTCTTCAGGGGTGCATTGCTCCCCACGGAAGAAGCAGGACAGCAGCATCTCACGGATGTCGTGACCGGCCCGGTCATAAAACTCCAGCATGTTGAAAGGTTTGGGCTTGAAGTTCCGGAAGTTCGCCTTGTCCTGCAGGATTTCCAGCTGCTTCTCATCGGCGCTCTGTGTGTCTGGGATCTCATATCTTGGGGGAGAGAGCAGGCAGAGGCTCAGGCCCGAGGGCAGCGCCTGCTCCCACTGCCAAAAGCCAAATGAGCTTTGCATGAGCTCCTTCCATATCCTGACCCCACTGTGGGCTCTGCAGAGTCCCGGGCACTTTGCATGTGGCACAAAGAGCTGATCCCACAGCATCAGCCCTGCTTGAGACCAGCCCCATTCCTTTGGTGGCATCATGGCTGCAGGTGGTCGCAACATGGGTTGAGAGTGATGGGTCTCAGCCCCTGCTCTCAGGGATGCAAACCCCTACCTGGGGTAGCGGTGAAGCCCCTTGGCAAACAGGAGCCTTGCTGCTGGCCTCAGGCTCACGGCAGTGGCTTGGCAGCACCAAGAAGCCTCCATAGCCATGGGGATGGGCTGGAGATGGTGGATGAGGGGCTTCACTGTGAATGCTGCCACCAAGGAATGGCAACAACCTGGTCCTGGGGCATGGGCGATGCTCTGCAGCTTCGTCTGCTGGTACCCCCAGCCTCACTGCGTGTGTCAGGCATGCAGGACATGGTGATGGAGCCATGCATACTGGATCTGCCCCACAGGCATCCCAGAGTGGCCTTGGCCTTGCTGCATGTCCACACACACATGGGAAGGATGAGCGCCAGATGCATCCAGGGAAGCCCAGCATGGGAGCCACGTACCCAGGAGCAGAAAGAGGACTTGGGTGGCTCTGTGGTGTTGCTGCATCCAGCTACAGAGCTGAACTAACCCAGGATCTGCTTCCTCATGGACACTAAGGACGTGCTGCCCATGCCAGCCATGGAGTGCAGCTCTCCACACGGTGAGGGGCTGCTCTGGTGGCTGGGGCCTTGCCCTGGAGCACGAAGATGATGCCTGGAGCCAGCTCCAAGCACCAGCACCCACCTGTTATTGAGCAGGGCGAGCAGCTCGCCGGCGTGGTACAGGTCGTTCTTGGTCACTCGGCTGAAGCGGAACTCATTGAGGTTGCAGAAGGTGACAGCGGGGAAGGTGAGCCTGGTGGCCGCCACCTCGTCCAGCTTGGTGACGTGGGGGTACAGGAAGTAGTACTGGATACGGTTGGTGCAGACGAGGGTGAGCAGCGCCAGCGAGCCCAGGAAACACAGAGCCCAGACCACGCGCTTCAGCGAGAGCCGCTCGTAGGAGAAGATGTGTGAGAGCCCGTGCAGGGTGGAGCTGCTGGCAAAGGCCTGGATGCTCACCGGCTGCCCGCTGTCCACCTCCTCCTCGTCCACCTTCAGGTCCATCATGGTCTGTGCTGGCACCCCGGGCTGGCCACTCTGCTGAGAAAGGAACCTGTGGGTGCCACGGCGGCCTTGGGGGTGCTGCTGCTGCCTGGCCCATGGCATCCCCCATGCAGGGATGCTGGAGATGCACCCAGGTCATGGGGCAGATGCTTTGCTGTGCCCTGCTCTCCCCAAGAGCCTATATATATATATATATACACACACATACATGTCTGCATGTATATATGTATGTATGTATATTTGGGTGCAGCCTCTTGCATCTCCTCCCCTCCCACCTCCTCTCTGCCCTCCCCATCCCATGACAGGACTGGGCTGCCATGCACCCCCAGCACCCTTCTGTATCATCTTTCCCTTCCCACCTCCCCCCACCTCCCTTCCCGGTGCCCCTCTGCCTTCCCCAAATGGCACCAGCGCATCCCCAAATAGATGAAGCAATCGAGGATGCAAACCTGGAAGCGGGGCCGGCGGTCGCGGCCAGCGCTCGGCTCCTTCTGCTGTGCGACGGCGGCTGCCGCTGCGTCGTGGGTGCCGGGGCTGGGACGAACCTCCCTCCACCTCCTGGGTTGGGAAGACGGGAGCGGGAGCCGGGCAGGGACCGAGCCCGGCAGCGGCGGCGAACCGGAAAAGAAGGAGGGGAATAAAAATAGCCTCGGTGGTACCGCGGTGCAAGCGGGGGAGCGGGGATGCGCCGGGGCCTCGCTCAGCGCCGGGCGGGGGGACCGGAGGCGACCATCGCCGGTGAGGCGGCAGCTGCCGGGTGTGAGGAGGAAAGAGGAGGAGAAGGAAGGCGAGGAAGAGGCTCCTTCCCTGCCAAACACATGGATACCTCCCCCTGTGGCTATCTGGGAGCGGGTGATTTCTTCAGATGCATAATCCGCATGAAGTCATTGTGCGCTGGTGGGGCCGGAGGCCGGGGTGCCGCAGGCCGGTGGGCAGCGAGGAGGAGGAGGAGGAGGAGAAGGAGGAGGAGGGAGAGGCGGAGGAGCTCCAGCGATTGCAGGCTGCTGGCAGGGGCTGTTGGTGCTGCTGCCGTGTGCATGTGGGTAATGTGCGTGTGCGTGTGCGCTCCCATCCCCCAGCGCCTTCCAGGGATGCTCCAGCCCCTCGCTCCGCAGGAGCCTCCCCCGGACCCCCACATACACCCCTGACCCTGCTCTCCCCTTCCACGGCCTCCAGCACCCTCGTGGGCTTCACCCGTGGGTGCCCCTGGGTGCTCATTCACGCTCGGGCTGATGCCCTTGTGCTTGGGGTGGTGGTGGGTGCCTCGAGCCTCTGCCCCGGGCTCAGCACGCTCAGCCCTGCTCTCAAAGCCCCCAGCAGGATGCTTGCTGCCATGGGGATGCGCCCAGGCGGAGGTGCTGGTGCAGGATGTGCTGCCCCGTTCGCAGCCATTCACCTCCTGCCATTGACAGGCATAGGAAGGGTGCTGTTGTCCCCAGGGCAGGAGGCTCTGGGTGCTGGGTGCTCTGCTCCTCCCCAGGGCCCTGCTCAGCTGTGCCACTGCATCTCCAAACCCGCTTCATCTCCAACTGCTCCCCGGGGAGCCCTGGGGTGCCCTCATCCATCACCCAAGTGAGCTGAGGGCCACGCATCCCACTGCAGACCTCGGCCCAGCGGCAGGGAGCAGAGCCTGCAGCAGATGCCTGCCCGCTGCTCCCAGTGAGGTGGCTGCAGCGAAATGGAGAATGTTCCCATGTCCTTTACAAGCGTGATGTTGGAAAGGGGCAGCCGTATCCCAGGGCTGTCCCAACAAAGCTGTGTCCCTGCCCAAAGGCACTCTCCCAGTGCGTTATCCCTGCCTGAACCACGGCTGATGGGAGCATGGTTTGGGGTTCAGCAGGGTCAGGCATGTGTCCCTGTCCCCAAATCCCATGCCTTGGACACACTTTGGTTGGTCCTTTTCTGGAGCATCCTCTCTCAGACTGAGTCCTTGCCTGAGCAGGAACATGGGCTTTTGCAGTGGGACCTGCTTGGGGATGGAGATGGGGCTCAGGAACACCCCAATGAGCCAGTGCCTCCCCTTGCTTGCTACCGGGCACAGGGATGACCCTGCCAGAGCTTGGAAACGTGGCTGCAAGGCCCAGCAGAGCAGCGTTGCTGTGTTCATTGGCACCAGCTCTGCCTTTCCCTTCCTTGCTCCGCTCTGCAGCGAGTCGGCATTGCTCCTTGCCTGGATGACAGCCGCCTGCTCATAGCTGTCTCTCCATTAGGGCTCCTGTTAGAGAGGGATGCGCTGCTTGGATGAGGGAGAAGGACATTTCAAAAGGGGCTCTTTCTGCCTTTCCTCCCTGGGTTTTTATTCCCCTTCCAGATGAGAAGTCTTTCTCTGCAGTGGTTTTACTGACAGTGAATCCTCGGGCAGCGGCAGGGATGGATATGGTTTCAGGCCAGAGCGGATGCTCCTGTGGATGAACTTGTGAACCACTGCACAAGGAACCCCGGTGAAGAGGCTCTGCCCATCCTGGCTGGAAAGTGTGTTTCCTGGGGGGCTCTTGGGGACCCTGAACGCCGCAGGCCCCTTTCCTGCAGGCGAGTACTGAGAGGGAACTTGGTTGCCGCTGGCCCCGGGCCAGGAAGGATGCAGCTGCATCCTTGGAGTCGAGTGGAGCGTGGGGAGCGCGAGCATTTCCGTGTTATTTTTCGGGGGAGCCACGTGAGGGTTGTGTTAATTCCTGCTGGGAGAGGCGGAGGAACCGGCTGCAGGGTGGCTGAGCAGCTCACAATTAGCCCCAGGTGATAATGGATAACAGCAAGAGGCCGGGCATGAAGGCTTCAAGGGAGCTGGGATCTGAGCGTGATGGGCAGTGGGGTGTGAAGAGGAGGAGGAAGAAGAGGAAGGAGAGGAGGAAGAAGCTGCCACCACCGTGGCTGCATCCCCCCTTTGCAAAATGAGTGCTCAGCCCCAGCATGGAGTGGGGATGCAGTAGCTGGGGCTCCCTCAGGCCTGGCCACAGATCTAATTAGTAGGAAGAAAGTAATTAAGGGAAGGTGCTGCAGCGCTGAGGCTCCCAGCGCAGGCTCCGGCAGACAGGCAAGCACTGGCACGTCCCGGGAACACCTCCGGAGCTTGGGCCAAGGGATAACTCAAGCCTGGGGCTATTGTCTCACTTTCCAAGCAGCGTTTGCCTCTGCTCCACCATACACATCTCAGAGAAGCAAACTTCCATTCTGCTTCCTGGAAGAGCATCCCAAGAGCAAGGATGGGTTTGCAGGATGGGTAAGAGGCGCTTTCCCATGCTTTTCATGGGTTATGTCCTGCTATTGCTCCCTCTAAGGCAGCCTTGGCTTGCAGATTGCTTCTTTACTGCACCCACTGCCCTGCTGCTGTAAAAGAGGCAGTTTAATTCCTAAAGGTCTCTTTAGGTACCGTGGGCGCTGGAAGTGCTGAGCGCTGCTGCTTCCCTTCCAGGGCTGAGAGCCGTGGCCCTGCAACCTCCAGGGCTGTGTTTCGTAGTGAAGAGATTTAATGAGAAGGCCACCAGTGTGGCCTGGATAGAGGTGGATCTGCAAGGCTAAAGCAGTGTCCGGCCTCACAGCCCCATGCAGGTTCTAGGGGAGAAGGGGGATAAATTCACGCCCCCCTCAAACCTGGGCTGAGTGACATGTAAAATATCTTTGCAGCCAGTCTCTGCTAATGGGTTGCAAATTGCTTCCATCAGCTCCGGTATTACAGATTGCTCATCTGAAATTCCTTCCAGGAGCCCCTTTTGGGGCCAAACACTTCCAAGCTTGGGAAAATAACCATGAGGATCAGTAGCAACAGTAAACTGTGTTCGGGTGAGGTGCTGGGGGCCTTACCAGGGCTGTGCCTTCCTCGCTGGTGGGGTGGCTCCAGCATTTGGGGCTGTTGTGCATCTGCATGGGACTTAGAATCAAGGAATCATTCAGGTTGGAAAAGACCTGTAAGTCCAACCATTGCACTGCCAAGCCTGCCACTGAACCATGTCATGAAGCACCACATCCCTGTGTCTGATGCCTCCAGGGATGGTGACAACCACTGCCCTGGGCAGCCTTTCCAAGCCTTGACAATCCTTTCAGTGAAGGTCTCATTCCTAATCTCCAGTCTCTCACTGCCCTTGTCCTGCTGGCCACGCTACTTCTGATCCAAGCCAGGATGTTCTTGGCCATCTGAGCATGCTGCTGGATCACCTTCAGCAGGCTCTTGACCAACAGCCCCAGGTTCTCTTCCATGAGCAGCTTTCCAGCCGCTCCTCCCCAAGTCTGTAGCATTGCCATGGGATTACTGTGACCCAAGGGCCATGTGAACCTCACTGTTGACCCCATCCATCCATCCAGCCCACCCAGACCCCTCTGTAGAGACTCCTACCCTCGAGCAGATCATCACTCCTGCACAGTCTGGTGTCATCTGCAAGCTCACTGAGGGTGCACTTGGTCTCCTCATCCAGATGATTGATAAAGACATTAAATAGAACTGGTCCCAGTTCTGAGCCGTGGGAACATCACCATCAACTGCATTTAACTCAATTCCCCATCACTCTGGGCTTGGCCATCCAGCTGTTTTTGACCCAATGAAGCCCCATCCAAGCCAGTTTCTCCAGAAGAATGCTGTGGGGAACAATGTCAAAGGCTTTACTGAAGTTTAGGTGGACAACATCCGCAGCCTTTCTCTTTCCTGTCTTCCAGCTAAGAGGGCTGAGACCAACTGATCTTACTGTTGAAGACAGGCAAAGGCTTCTCCCAGCCCCATTGGTTGTCCCCATCACTTTGGGCTGCTGCTCAAGGCATTGCTTTGCTCTAGCTCTGAATCAACAGCAGCTCCATTGCTCCACATGATCTTGGTAGAGGTCCAGGGCTTCCTAATTCATGAGCACATCATTAATTATCTGCTGGAAGCCGAAGCCCCAGCATCTTGGTGAGACTAATGAGGCCATTAGCAGAGCTGCTTCTTGCCATTGCTGGCTCTGGCCTGGTGCATGTTGCCATCCCGGGCTAGCAAACATGAGGTGGAGGTAACCCTTGCATTGCATCTTTTAGTACCTATTTGGTCTGGCCTATTCAAGTATGCCTGAGACCTTTCCAAAGGAAACCACCACATCTGAATCCTGAGAAGCCAGAAAGGCAGCACGGACTGATCGGTGATACCACGGGATTTTGAATTCCAGCACATCCCCATTGCCCAAGCGATGTGAAGGCTCCAAGGCAGCCTGGGTTGAGCTGCAGCACCCAGAGCTGCTGCTCACAGGCGTAACCAGTGGGGTTATCCTGAGTGAAACCACAGCACTTCGAAAGGAGCAGCTCGCCTGCCTCCCTGCTCCGATCTGCTGGGTCGCTCACCCCGTGCTGAGTGTCTCCTTCTGATTGATGCCGTGTTGTGCTGTGCCCGCTTGGCTCTCCCGACACGCGGAGCAGCCAGTCCATTAAACACTGAGTCATCCTCAGCGGCATTTCATTCTGTGAGGGGCAGCAGTTTGGATAATTAAAGGCCTCCGTGGCCAAAGCCAGCCACAGTGGAGAGCAGGGCTGGGGAAGGCGAGGACACCCGGCAGCCTGGCTCTTCGGTGTCAGGGCAGGGAGGTGGCTCTGCTCCCCCTCTGGTGTTTTGGGGTGGGTTTAACCCTTTCCTGCATTAAAACAAGAGTGCAACGATGCTCTGTGCTATTTGTGCCTGGATTAACCATGTCCTGATGGGTTCTCCCATGGGTGGATGTGCTGTCCAGAGGCCTTGCCTTATTAAAAGGACAAGCTGTTCAGGGAGCTGGTAATAAACCCATGAAAGCTTTTATGAACCAGAGTTGAAGGCACTAATATCGCTGTGCTCTGCGTGGGTGAGAAATTAGACAAGAGTTCCTCCATGCTGATGGGGTTTTTTTTTCCTCCCCCCTATTCATCTTTCTCAACAATTATCTTTTATTTTGATATCTTTCTATTTAAACCTTCAGAACCATGCTCGGGCTAAAAAGGAGCCTGAATTGCTTAACAACCAGGCACCTTGTCACGCAGGTTCAGAGGACCTGGAGACACTGAGAGTGATGGAGAACATTGCTCTTTGGGTCTGAAGAGGTGGGATTTCCTCCTCTTGCTGCTCAGCACCCTCAGAGCCCAGCGCCCTTCAGCTGCTTCGGGGCTGTTGTGTTTTCTACAGTCCCTTCAGGGCTGTCTCTCCTCTTTTGTCATCCCGGAAACCTTATGATTGATCGGCTGCAGCTTTCCAGAGTTGTGAATGGCACGTTGCAAACCGAAGGCGGATGGAAACCCTGCAGAAAGTCACTGAGCTGCGCGTGCGGCTTCATTGACTCCAGCAATTAACGTGAGGCAATGCAAAGCCTCTGGCTGCTGCTCAATAACCGTCCTGAAACGCTTTCTCCATGCATCAATTCCCTCTTGGCTTGTTCCTACCACCCTCGCTTGTTCTACCCCTGGTCCAGAAGAAGCCTCTCCTTTGGGATGCCCACAGCTTGCTGTAGCCCCAGGCCACCAGTGGGTACCAGCCTTGTGTGTGCTTGCAACATGGGATGCAAGGCAACAGGATCCCCATCTCCTCCCTGGGTGCAAATCCATCCTTTCCCCCTGCGCTTCCTGCTCATCCAATACCATTTACCTTCCTCCACTACTCTGGCTTTGCTGGCGGCTGCTTCTCCCCATGTCCTTGTCACTGCCATAGAGCCCGTTAGATCCCGTTTCCTTTTATTCCCTCTGACACTGGTTGTGGTCACAACAAACCTCATCTCATTAAGGAAACGCTGAGGATAGCTGGAAGGGGAAATGGATCTTCCCATCTGGTAAGTGCCAGGTTGGGCTGGCGGCACGCGCTTGCTGCTGCCCCAAGCACTGCAGAGCCGTGATGGAGCTCATGTGTCTTGGGTGTGCAAACACGCTCCTGGAGCCATGGTGCAGGAGCCAAAGGGTTAACACTGCCGGTGTGCAAACCTCCTCCAAACAGCACCGATGGGAGCAGCAGCCTCTTGGAAAGCTGGCAAACAAATCCAAGCAACCTTGCAACTAATGCGTTTCTTTGCAGCAGAGGGGAGGAAAAGCAGCGCTCAAAGGCTGAGCAGACAAAGGCAGTGCAGATGGGTGCTGGGGGACCCGGCGAGCGCCACGTGCTCTGTGCTGCTCTGCTCCCAGCTAAGCTGAGATTTGCTGCTCCAGCTCCGTGACAGAGGCTGGAATAGCCTAGGAGGGATTTATGGGCCGAAGGGGGAACCTGCCTGGGAAGGGCTGCTGATGGGAGTTACACCGGTGTTGCTACCCCTTGGTGTCTGTGTCCCGTTTCTCCAGGAGGAATTGTGTTGTGTGAGGAGGGGATACAGCACTGGAAGCTCCAGGCATATGGAGCAGTGCATCTCCTTCCCAGCAGCCGCCTGACAAACAGCAGTCCAGTGGCTCCAAAAATGAGGTCCCACTTGGCTTCTTGTGCTGTCATTTGCCTTGAAGAGGTATCAAACAGAGAAGCAAATCCCCTAAAACAGTATAACGAAGCTGATGGCTGTGGTGGCCACTGTGGAACTGGGTCTGGGGCCACTGGGTGCCTGTGGGAGGAGGCTGATGGGCCTGAGTTTGGTGTGTGCTGAAAGGGCCGGTGGAGTTGGGCAGCCTGGACCTGTAGCCATTGCCACAGGGCTACTGACACGGCTTTATCATTGTCCCCTCTCACAGCATGACACGTTTCTCTCCTTATAAATGCCACCCTCCCTTGACAGCCAAACCCATGCAAGGAGCAGATGGAGCCCATCCTGAACGTGCAATCTCAGCAGAAGCAAAGCCAATAAAGCGAGTTAATTACCAGCATGTTACGTGAGAGCTGGGGATTCCCAAGGGATTGTGGAGACGAGGCAGCCCTTCACCCGCCATCCGCAGCTCCGGAGGGGCTGGGATCCATCCGGCTGCTGCGGGAGCGGAGCATCCCTCCCCGGGGACCATTCACTGCAAACACCCTCCGCAGACTCCGAGCTCTGCAGACATCGAGGTCGTATCCATCCCTTCCCCTGTGGTTTTCCTGCCTTATGTCTCATGAGGGATATTCCCAGGGTGGCTGCAAAGTGCCAAGCAGTGTTTGCTGTGCATTGGGCAGTAGTGGCTCTGACTGTGGAAGGTGTGAGGGCAGAGCATCCTTTACCCTCGTTCCACTACTGGGCAATATTAGGAGAGGAGGTGGAGCAGCTCCTAAACTCCTCTGGTTTGAAAGTGAAATCAACTGAGCTTGAAAGACCACTGGACCCTTACCATGCAATGCTTGTCAGTGATGCGAGGGACTTCTCCAGTCGAAATGCCTGCTTGGAGGCAGCGTGTGCTGCTCTGCCAGTGGAGGATGTGGCTGTGCTGTTTGCCCTCCGCAGTGCTCCTCTCTGCTCCCCATCAGCTGAGCAAATAAAGTGAACCTTGTTAAATCCACAAAGAGTTTCCAAGTCAGTTGCCCTGGGCTGGCTCGCAGCTCCCGTCCACCCTCCCCTCCCCTGGGAGATAAGGATGGCAGTGGCTTTAATTCCTCACTTCTGCATTGACTGCCAATCCTCCTGCCCGCTCACCCTTGATAAATATTGCACAGAGATTTGGCAGGCACCGTGCTGGAGATAAAGGTCCGATCCCGCCACATCTCCTTCCTCTGCGCCTTTTGTCTCCTTGTATGTCCAATTTCTTTAACAACCCACCTGCTGCAAGAGAGGCTCTTCCCATCTCTGCTCCTGCTTTGGATTATTGCTAAACCTCTGAGTGAGCTCCCTCCTTGCATTGCCCAGCCTTGGCGAGGACTCGAGGACTAAGGAAAGGCACTGTCATTTCCAGGCCTTGAATTGTCATTGATTTGGGATCGATAGTGGAGCCTGCCTTGGCTCAGTGCTCTCTGGGGCCTGGCAGGATCCTTTTCCCTGCATCACGTGTGTGCTGAGGTGCTGCTGTGTCCCACGAGCAGAGCCTAAACCAGGATATGGGGACAATCCTGTGTAGCAAACCTACAGAAGACAGAGCATCAGTGAGCTTAGCCTGGCTAAGAATCCTCTTTCCATCCCTGCAGCTGGATGAGTGCACTGTGGGGAGCAAAGGGCTGGTCTTTGGGAGGCATGGCTGGGAGCTGTGCTGCATCGTGCTCCCCCACCACGTCTGGGCTGGCTGGAAGTGGCTCCCCTGGCTCACAAACCCTCCAGGAGCTGGAAGCTGCTGCCTGATGGTGCACAGTGGTCCTATGGAGAGCACAACGGTGATGGGAGCTGCTCAGCCATGTGATGGGGAGCAATCACAGCATGCACAAGGATGCCCATCACTGATGGTCTCCCCAGGACTGTGAAGCAGCAGATGTGAGCATTGCTCCTGACGGAGCCTCACATATCAGGGCTGCTGTAGGCAAGAGGACAGGAAGAGACTATTGACTGGGGAGCAGAGGGAGATGCAGAAGGTCTCAAGCAGCCTTATTTCTGAGTAGATCTGGTTGGCAGCATCTGGTAGAGCTGATATCCCCCCTTCGCATCCTCTCCTGCAGCATCCTAAGTGTTATCTCTCTTATGAGAAGATCAAATTCAAAAAGAGATGAGTGACGCTCAGATCTGGAAGTGTTTGAGCTCAAACGTGGCACATATGTCTGTCATTTGTGCTGTCCTGCTGGAAGAGCAGCTGTCCTGGGCAGCTTCAGAAGCTATTTAGCTTACAGGGCTCTGGATTCCCCAGTTTGGGGGATGGCTCTAACAACACGGTTTGATCCCTATCACTTCTAAATCCATAAGAAATGTCATCTAAAGTGCAACAAATAACGTTCTGATTATCCGCTGGATCCTAATGCTACTCCCTGGAGATAACAAGCTGCAATTTTCCCCCTGGGCCACACAATAATCGCCCCAGTTACTCCCAAGCAATGGTTATTAAACTCACAGCTCTGCTTTCATTTACAAAGCACAGATAATTAAGCAGGTGTCTGTGTTCATTCTTTGACTGGGAGTGACCAGGATTTGGTCTGCTTTGTGCTGGGAAAGAAGCTCTTGGTGGCTATGGAAAACCTCCATGGCTTTTCCATTCTGTGTGGCACAGTTCTGTCAAGAATGGTGCAGAGAAGCTGCCAGATGATGGACCAAATACTACGCAATTGGTGTGTGTTCATGCTGAGGTTGGTATCCCAAAGGGTGTAACCTCTATGCAACTATAACATGAGAGGGATTTAGTGGGATAGTGGGGTTAGGGAAGCTGCAATGTGATCAGCATATGAAATCACACGCTGGGCCTTGCAGGAGTCAGTGTGCTGGCTTGGCTCAGCTGGATTGCTGTTGGGTCTTACTGGGCTGTGTCCAAGACACTGGTGGCCCATCGCAGCACTGGTGTACACTGGAGCTGTCAGCTCTTACCTATGTCCCAGGGCAAACCCGCATAGAGCTATGCTGCAGCTGAGATTTCATAGAACCATAGGATCAAGGCTGGAAAAGACCTTTAGAACCATCGAGTCCAACCATTAGAAGATTTGCATGTTGCTCCTGTGTGTGTGGATGTGTGCTTGCTCCCCCCACGAGTGTGCTTCTGCACCCACACGCAGAGCCAACACGCAAACTCAGTTGGACAAGAAGGCTCCCACTTTCTGTAGAAGAGGAGCAATGAAAGCAGAGAGGATGACCAGGATGGAGGGAGATGCTGGTGAATTATGCATGACACAGGGAGGAGAGCCGTTATCTGCACGGACAAAGGCCTGTGCCAGGCAGCCCCGCTCTCACTGTACCTGTCCCTTCCTTTCGCCCGCGCTTTATCTCCGCTCCCAGCTTGTAATTCAGCCCAAATATCAGAGGAAGCTGGAAGATTAATTTTCTCTCTTTGCATGGCAAAAGAGAGGGGACACGCTCTCACTCCAGACTCCCAGCTGTTTAATCCACCGTCGAGGCCTGCCGAAGGAAAAGGGAAACATTTATCAGTGTTGGCAAGTTACTGGTGCGGGGAGGGATGCTCGGACCCGGTGCTTGCGCTGAGCCAGGCCCCCCACAAGCAATGGGCTCTCACAGCAGGGCTCGCTGTGCTTGGGGGGTGTGCAGTTTGGGGTACACTAAGGAAAGCAACACCTTGCCCCCTCCCTACTGTTAGAGCCCAGAGGGATGCGTGGGGATTGGGAGAGCTGGAACCATGCCCTGCCATGCCACAGAGTGTGACCTGTGTGTCCTTCCAGCGTGGGAGCGTTCACGGCTCAAATATTTATGAGATGACAAGTGTATTAATATAAAAAACTAGATAAAGATCCCTTGAGCTTAAAGCAGGAAACATCATCTCAGCTCTTATTTCCCAGTCCTCTCCCTTAGCTTACTCCCTAGCTTAAATGAAATCATAAATATCAGCCCACAAAGGTCCTTTGTCACTGCACGCAGCTCCCGGCGACAAGAGGTCATTCATTAAAAGCCAGATGAAGGCAATAGAGACTCCCATTGTTTTTTAATGAGTTCAGGATAAGGCCGTGGCTTCTCCACTGACATTAATGCACTGTTTCGCTGCGAGGAGCAGAGACGATGGACTGCATGTCACTGCAGACAGGTTTGGCTGATCCCTTCTTCACCCCGGCATGCAGGCAGGAGACCACAGATAAACCTGGTTCATCATTCAGAGTGATGGTGCAAACACAGCTCCTTTGGCCCTCTCCTTGCAGATCTCTGCTCTGACAGGAGGATGGAGTCAGGAGGGGGTTCCCAGGATGGGAAGCTGGGAGATGGGATCTGCTCCCAAGGGTTGGGACAAGAGGAATCGGCCTCAAGGTGCACCAGGGGAGGTTTAGATGGAGCTGAGGCACAATTCCTTCCCCAAAGGGTGCTCAGGCACTGGAAGAGACTGCCCAGAGCAGTGCTGGAGTCACTGTCCCTGCAAGTGTTCCCACACTGGAGATGAGGCCTCAGTGCCATGGGTCAGTGGTGGCCTTGGCAGTGCTGGGGAATGGTGATGATCTTAACCTGATGATCTGAAGTCTTTTCCAGCCTGCTTGATCCTATGATTCTGTGATGCACTGAGCAACATCCCACAGAGATGAGCAGGTCCGAGGCCCCGCATCACCCAGCACATGAGCGTGATGCCATCTGCCGGCCTGAGGCTTGACCCATCCACCAGGAACTGGACGTTCTTTCCCAAAATGTCCAGCTAAACCCTGACTGCCCTCTCTGCTCGTGGTACGGAATCGTTCCATTGTGAAACCCGTGCTGTAGTAACGGGCATCAAGAGAAACGCACCCAAAAGCATCTTTTCTTGCCCTGGAGGAAGGTTGCTGCCTGGGAGTTTCTTCTTCTGCTTTCTATTCCCCCTTCTTTTGTGCTTTTTGGAGTGCTTTTTGGCTCAGGAAGACCATCATGCTCTAACTAGTTTCGGATTAAAAGGAACTTAATAAAGGTTTCCCCTGAGCACAAAGCTGCACAAATGGGTTTGCAATTCTGGACTTCATTAAGCAGGAGCCGGGCAGAGAGATCGGTGTTTGTGGAGCTCCACCAGTGCATGAGGCTGGGAGGGAAAGGCTTTGTTATTACAGGGCTGCTCAGTGTGGCACTGGGGCAGATTTCTTCGCATTTGGCCCCAAAAATGAGGCACGAGGCCATCGTAAGCCCATTGGCATCCTCAGAGGCAACAATGGCAGTCACATTGTAGGCTCAAATCTCCAGTGGCTGGAGGAGGCGAATGGGCTAAAGCCCAAAGGGGGGGGAGACAGCAGGAGGAACTGGAGGAGTATTTCTGCTGCCTGAAAACTGTGAAGTGCTTCCGCCAGTAATCGCCGGAATCATCAAATTAGCATAAATCCTATTAACGGTTTCCCAGATGAGACATTTCAAGGCTTCTCCCCCCCTCTCCCCGCCACAAACAAAGGAGAATATAATCACTTTGCAATAAAGCAGCTCCTCAATCCTTTTGCCTTCTCTTGTCCCTTGAAATAAAGCTAAACCGTGACAATACGCAAGGTGCTTTTGACCTCTCAGCTCTCATCAGGCGTCAGTCAGGGAAGCTTCTGCAAAGCTTTCAGGACATGGCCCGTTTGCTGTGTCCACATCAGATCAGAAGGGAAAGGGGGTTTCTGAGATGCTTTCTTGGGCTCCCCAGTTCCCGATGTCCTTGGAGCATCGTGTATCAGAGGAGGATTTGGTACTATGATCACTGAATACATGTGGAAGAGATGTGATTTGCTCAGCGGAGGAAGCCAGTACCTAACGTAGTCACTCACTACAAGCACCACGGGGGCAATAATCTGCACTAATGTGCCTTTTTATTGGCCTGAGATTGCGAGTGACGATTTAAAAGAGAAGAGAATTTGCACAGGAGCAAAAACCTCTTTAACCCTTAAGAATGACACTAAACCAACCTCCCTGCCTACGAATACACTTTGCCAATGGAGACGTCTTAGCTGGGAGGATTTACTTACAGGAGGCCCCGGGGCTGACACTGGAACAACCGAACCCCCTCAGAAATGGGGTGCAAGGAGGGCCGGGATGGATGTGCATCCACAGGGGGCTTTCGGCAGAGCCAAGTGTCATTGTCAGCCTCCAACTTGCTTCCCAGATTGGGGCAAATGGGGCTTTTGGATGGTTTTGTGGGGAAGGATCAAGGTCAGGTCCTTCCCCTTGCTTCGCCATTGACTCAGAGGATGAGTTGTGTCCCTTCTGAGCCTCAGCCCCCCTGTAAAACACAGATAATCTTGATTATCTTCCCCAAGGAAGCCTCACTGATGTTTACTTTTCAGAAGGCCTCGAGGCTTTTTCCACTCTATTATGAATTAATTATTATTAATTAACTTAAATCAGGCTTTATAACCTACATAAAGCAGTTCTGACAAAGCAGCTGGGTGCTGGAGAGCAATCTGCTGCACAAACTTCCTTTCCCACTTCGATTGGAAGCATTTCGCTCCGCTTCCTAATGGCTAATATCCATTCCTCAATTACCCACTGTTTTGATTCAGATTTAAAAGATTCAGTCGCACTGTTAGTTTATGATTATGCGATTTCGCTTCTTCTAAGCGTTGGGTTTTATGGCTTTGCACGTTGATGGCTCGAAATGGGGTTTTGCCTTCGGCACGCAGGAGGGATCAACAGCTTTAATTCAGATCGATGTTCTAAAAGCAAAAATGAGCTGAAGCATCATATGTCTCAAGAGATAACACCTAATAACAGCCTCCCAGTGGAGTACCAGTGCTCTGAACCCGCCATGGCTTGTATCCGAGCGCTGGTGCTCCCCAGAGCCACTGTGAGGGGCTCAGGCCTACCCGTGCCCGTGTGCCTCAAAGTCACACCTGGATCCTGCCTCAGAACAGCTTTTTCTCCCCAAAACAGCCCCTCTGGTACCGACGGCTGCGTTCGGGGCCTCGGTTTCACGGGGGATGCCTAAACCCTGGCGGCTCTGTTGCTGAGCAACACGGGGTGGAAGCAGCTGCCAACAGTAAAGATGGCGCCCGGGCGGCTTCACTCCAGCGGCCTCTCTGGCCTGGCACCGGGTGTGGAGCGGCTAGGCCCTGCCCTCAGCAGACATGGCGCCGTGTTGGCTTCATCCTTCCTATGAACAGAGCCAATGGGAGGCCCGGGTGGGCGGTGAGCACGCTGGGATTGGCTGGCTGTTGGGATTCAAACCCGAGTGCCGGGCGGTTGGGGACGGCCGTTGGAGCGGGAGCTCGCGCCGGGCCGGCGGCCCAGGTGAGTGCGCGGGACCCCCGCACAGGGACCCCCGCACAGGGACCCCCGCACAGGGACCCCCGCACAGGGACCCCCGCACAGGGACCCCCCCGTTAGGCCTTGAGTCTCCGGCACCAGGTCCTAGCCCAGGCCTCGGGCCCCACCGGCCGAGCGGTGCCGCCGTCCAGGCCCTGGGCGGGCCGGGCCCTGCGGCCGTTGCCTCATTTACCTTCGCTGCCTCCGGTCGCGCTTTGGCGGGCGGTTGCTGGGTTTTAACGTGTTCGGGCTCTGCCGTTGAGCTTGGCTGTAATGATCGTGGTGGTGCAAATGAAGGCACGAAACTAGAAGTGTCCTTTGCAGTGACTGAGGCCGGCTGCAAGGAGCAGAGCAGGGTACTGCAGCAAAGAGCTCTTCCACGCGTTGTAGGTCAGTAACCTAGAAACCCCTGGGTATCTTCGTGTCTGTGGAGTTTATAACTGTGGATCGGGGATTGAGGGCTTTCTGCGGTGGCTCCTGTGCCTGTATCTGCTCCTGATGGTGATTTATTAGTCCAGGCTGCCCTATGTGCCCCAGCAAGTTATTGCATTAGCAAAGTAATTTCTGTGTTGCTGAGTTGGAGACTTTCCTCTTCATTGCTTCTGTTTATGCCATTGTTGCTAATGTTTGAGGGAAATGTGCTGACTGTCTGAATTTGAGGAGCTATTTGTGGTGGGAGCTGTAATTTCAAATGCTGCTAAATTTAAAACTGTATTAAAATCCCTGAGAATGCTGCTCCTATTTTTATCTTACTCTGAAAACTCGCACATTTTTAGTGGCCTATATAGTACAAAGTTATTTGTAGACAGGGCATGAGCTGTGTTCTGCAGCCTTCCAGAAGGAGAGTGATTTGGGATCCTTCAGCTTGCCTTGGCTTCTGAGCCTCTGTAGTGTTCTGGACAGTGTTTAAAGCAATAAGGTGATGTGATCTACTGTCTGTGTGGCTCTGCTGTCCATAAACTGGAGGGGTGAGGGTCTTCATTCCCTACAGGAGACTTTAGCTGCATGTGTCTCCATCAAACATAACTCTAAACTCCAGTTTTCTGTTTGTGCAGCTTCTAAAACTCTCCTGCAAAATAACCTAATTCTGAAGCTGGTTGTCTTCTCTTTGGGCTGGGAGCACGTTTGCTGCTTGGAGGTGGGAAGAAAGGGCTGGGCCGGTGGTTAAGCTCTGGTTTCTTGCAGGAAGATGGAGATGGAGACTGTGATGCTGAACTTACGGACTCTGTACAACCAATTCGAGCGCCAGGCAGAAATTTTAAGTGAGGGAAGTGAATACAGTAAGTCCTGTTTCTGGAAGGGGGATGTGCAAACAGGCATCATTTGTGGTTGTTGAAGAATCAGTTGATGGATGACACTATGGGTAGTAAGGCTGCTAGAGGCAGATTTGAGGGGATTTTCATTGTTACGAAATGTGAAGTCACATGCTGAGCTTGTGGCAGGGCCCCATTATAGGATCCTAGGTGAGTTTGGGTGGGAGGGGACCTTAAGATCATTCAGTTCCAGCCCCCTGCCATGGGCAGCGACACCTTCTGCTAGTGCAGGTTGCTCCAACCCCTGTCCATCCTGGCCTTGAACACCGCCAGGGGTGGGGCATCCACAGCTTCCTTGGGTACCCTGTGCCAATGCCTCAGCACCCTCACAGGGTAGAACTTCCTTATATTGAACCTGAACTTCCCCCTGTTTCAATTTAAACCCATCACCCCTTGTCCTGTCACTACAGTCCCTGATGAAGGCCCCTCTCCAGCACTGTTTTAGCCCGCTTCAGACACTGAAGCTGCTATGAGGTCTCCATGTAGCTCCTTTCTCCAGGCTGAGCAGCCCCAGCTTTCTTAGCCTAACATTCAAGCAAGCTGGCTTCATCCACACAAGGTCTTATGTCCTAGCTTTTCTGGTTGATGCTAGCATAAAGGACTTTAGTTTGAAAAACTGCAGGATCTCACGAACATCACTGGTGTAGGTGGGTTTGCCAAAAGGCTGGCTGCTCTGCTCTTCAGCTGAGAGCAGGTTGTGTTACTAGACATATGCTGTCAGTGAAGAGGGATGCTGCATCTCCTGCTTGCCTGGGAAGCTGAAAATACCTGTGTTTTCTCTCCAGAGTTCATTCAGTTAGCAAAGAACTTTGAAGAGTATAGGAGAAAATGGCAGGAAACAGAGCATGAGCTTGTCAGGTACAAAGACCTCCTCATGAAAACTGAAGCTGAACGTAGTGCTTTGGATGTGAAGCTGAAGCATGCTCGCAACCAAGTGGACGTAGAGATCAAACGGAGGCAAAAAGCTGAAACGGACTGTGAAAAGCTGGTGAGTAATTCCTTTATTACCAGTTACCTTTCCAGAGCGTTGGAGACAAGGTGATGGAACTACATTTATCTATGAAAAATAAGGACTGGCACTCAGGATTACTGGTTTTATTCCTCCTTGGGAAAAAGGTTGTCTTCCACTTTGGTCTGGAAAATGATGACCCTCTGCTATTACCTGTTGGAGCAGGGGCTTTGCAGCCAGTAGCAGTCTATTGACACGAGTTCTGAGGGCATATATGTGGCATCTCAAACCCTTCAGATGGGTTTGTACAGTAATTAAATGCAGTTCATCCTGTGGCAGCTTCTGATATCATCTACCTTTACAGGAGCGGCAAATACAACTGATTCGAGAGCTGCTCATGTGCGATGCATCCGGGAGTATTCAGCTCAGTGAAGAACAGAAGTCTGCCCTTGCCTTTCTTAACAGGCAACAGGTTTCTACTGGAGGTTCAGGCAACAAAAGGTAGGCAAAAGAGCATTTTGCCTGAGCAAGTATCGAATGTTTAATATCCATCCAGCCATGTACCTCTGTGACACATACTGCACCCTATCAGTAGGGTTTTATTTCTATTCCAGTTTGAAATACAGCTCCTGAGTCAGTCACATTGTTCTGGGATCGGGGCTGACTGAAAGCCAAACTGATACAAGTTTCTACTAATTTTTTTTATTGTTATTATTTTTAGGCTGTCTACAATAGATGAATCTGGCTCATTTCTGTCAGATATCAGCTTTGACAAGACTGATGAGTCACTGGTAATGTAACTCCAAGTTCTAAAGTCTTCCTCCACTGGAAAACCTTGGGGGGTTGTGTGTGTGTTAATCTCTGGAGACCCCTTGTGTTTAAATTACTGTGGTGTTAAACTGGTAGAGCTGGTTTGCATTGCTCTGGTGTGCTATTGGCTAAAACTTAATGAAGTCCTGGCCAGCGGCTGTAGGGTATTGACACTGAGCTAACCAGTGCTGTGTATTTCCCACAGGACTGGGATTCCTCTGTGGTGAAAGCTGTCAGACTGAAAAGGAGAGAGAAGCGGGTATGTTCAATTCTTCCCCTTGAAATAGTTTCCGTTGTTAGCCTTAGCTGACACAATGGCACCATCTGTCATCTCACAGCCACCTATAATGATTTCTGAGCTCCTAATCACAGTCAAACTTCAGATGGATATGCTGCTACTGTAATTCAGACGTGCTGTGGATTTAGGTTGAAAGTTAATGGTGATGTTTGTCTACTGAAAACAACTGTAGTTCTGCATGTCTGTTCTGTTATGGCCTAGAGTTTGTAAGAAAGCCCTGGAAGATTATTAACAGCTTCCACATTAGGGGAAAATCACGTAGAAAGTTAATAGTTTTCTATTTTGTAAAGGAGCTTGTGCTTGTTCTGGTCTGCTATTAGTATGCAGTAGGCACAGGTGGAAAAAGGAAGCCTGAAATCATCACTAGCAGGGGTGGGAACAGTCTGGGACTTGCTTAGTTGCCCCTTTTTTTTGTGTATATGGTTTGGTTTTCTTCTCCTCCTTACTCTCTTTTCTGAATTGGATTATGAAGCTGGGTAAGAGAATTGATAGAGCAATATATTGAAGCCTCCTCATACTTCATGGCAACCTTGAAGTTGCCATGAAGGACAGGTACTGTGGAAGAACATAACACTTCTATGGCATGTGCAGATGGTTGTTTAGTCTGTCTAGTTATACTAGGCTAATATAACACTGTTAAGAGGAGAACTGCTTCATAGTCAAAAGCATACTGTTATCTTTTCAGCGGTCTTCCAGGCAGTTCACTGAAGGCCCACCATGTCCTCAGAAGAAAACCAGATCAATTGGCTCCACGGTGGACCAGGTATGCTGATCCCTGTTGTTCTATGTGCACTTCCAGTAATTATGTGTTGCAATACCTGTTTCTAGGGCCAGCAAACTAGAACATCCCAAGTCCTGTCAGTATTGTATCACTAACAGCATATTTTTCATTACAGGGAAATGAATCCATAGTAGCAAAGACAACTCTCATGGTCCCTAATGATGGTGGCCCAATTGAAGCTATTTCTACTATCCAGACTGTGCCTTATAACCTAAGAACTCGGAGGAAGAGTGGTAGGTGTCGTGTCCCTATTTGTCCAAAGTCCTGAAGCAACTGCTTAGTAGGCCTCCTAGAACCTAGGTAGCTGCTTCTGGTTTTTGATGCACACTTGCTTTTAAAGGAAAGGGGAGATAGGATGTCAACACTCTGTCTTTCAGGTCCTCTGCAGCCTTGGAGCAGTGAGACAAGCATAGGCAGTAAGCAGCTGGAATCCAAACCCGAGACTGATGGCTCTGGCACCCCGCAGAACAATGGGGGAGTGAGGCTGCATGATTTTGTTTCTAAGACGGTAGGTCTACAGGCAGGAGGAACTTGAAAAAGCATCCCCTTCCACTTTGAAATGGGTATGATATCAAGCTCTTGGTAAGAGGCTACCCAAGTCAATATCGGTTGCACTAGTTACCTGCACTGGATTAGGGAATATGTTATCCTATATGGTTATGCAGTCTAAGTCGGAGAATCATAGAACTATAGAATGGTTTGTGTTGGAAGGGAGCTTAAAGCTTATTCAGTTCCAACTCGCTGCTTTGGGCAGGGGCATCTTCCACTACAGCAGGTTACTCCAAGCCCCATCCAGCCTGGCTTTGAACACTACCAGGGATGGGGCAGCCAAAGCTTCTCTGGGCACCCTGTGCCAGCGCCTCAGCACCCTCACATGGAGCAACATCTTTATCTCCAAGTTTGAACTTCCCCTATTTCAGTTTGAACCCATCACCCTTTGTCCAGTCACTCCAGTCCCTGATGAATAGTCCCTCTCCATCCTTGTAGCCCCTTCAGACCCTGGAAGCTGCTCTGGTGTCTCCATGCAGCTTCTCCAGGCTGAACAGCCCCAACTTTCTTAGCCTGCCTTCACATGGGAAAGTCCTGCTGAGTGACTACATTGCACTAATCTTTTCCCATCTGTATGTTCTGAATCATTAGGTTATCAAGCCAGAATCATGTGTTCCGTGTGGAAAGAGAGTGAAATTTGGGAAAATCTCTCTGAAGTGCAGAGACTGCCGTGTGGTGGCTCACCCAGAGTGTCGGGACCGCTGTCCTCTTCCCTGCATCCCCACCTTGACAGGCACTCCTGTTAGAATTGGAGAGGTGAGTCTGGGTGAGCTGCCAACACAAATGGGCTTCTATTTGGTTGGAGGAAGAATGTGCTCAGGCTATAACAAATCTGCCTTCTACAGAAGAGCTCTTGTTGCTTAGATGTGCATGATCTACATTAGCAAGATCATTTGTGTTGGAAGCGGGGCGGTGCTTCCAACTGGTAGGGATGCTGTGTTAAGAGGATGTGGAGTTGGGAATATGGCAGCTCTGAGTAGGCAACCCTGCAGCATTGTGCTGATGGATGTACTTTAGATATCGCTATGAATCCCTGAGAAAGTATTTTCCATGTCTCAATACTGAGTATTCCTTTATTTTTCCTTCTGCCTTTCAGGGGTTCTTGACGGACTTTGTCCCTTCTACTCCTCCAATGATCCCTTCCATCATAGTGCACTGTGTTAATGAGATCGAGCAGCGAGGGCTGCATGAGGTAAAAAGAAAATGAGGTGTGAAACAGTGCTAATGAAATGGGTTGTGGTGTTAGGGAGACAGATGAACCCAAATATCTCTCATTCATGGGTGCATAATGCTGGTCATTGGGTGACTGTGGGTGAGCAACTGTGGGTGGGCTGTGCAGAATGCTCAGGTGTGGAGAGCAAGTGGGAGCAGAAGGATGTCAGTTTTATATATGCACTTGATACTCTGCCTCTAAGCAATGTTTTCTGCTACAGACAGGCCTTTACCGGGTATCTGGCTGTGACAAGACAGTGAGGGAACTGAAAGAGAAGTTTCTTAGAGCAAAAAACGTTCCTCTGCTCAGCAAAGTGGATGACATCCATGCTGTCTGTGGCCTTCTCAAGGACTTCCTGCGCAGCCTGAAAGAACCCCTTCTCACATTCCGGTTAAACAAGACTTTTATGGAAGCTGCAGGTAAGGAAGCTGCTAAATGACATCTCCAAATCTTTCCCTAGGCTTGATGGTCACAGGTTTAGCTGTCGTGTCAGCTGGGACACCCCAGGGTTCTGTGGAACCCTCATGCTTGCAGCTGTGTTGATGATGTGCAATATGCTGGGAAGGTCTCTTCTACTGTACTCCTCTGGAAGAGGAAGGAAGCAAGTTCTACTGCTTGGGCAGGATACCAAATTACTGTAATGGCTGTAAATGTAATGTTTCTGGCTTCCTTGTTTCTCAGGCTAGCTACTGCTGTGAGGGGAATATTGCAACTGTGCCTCTGGGACCGCTTTCTGAGGTCTAAACATTTTGGGTTTTTTTCCCCTAGAAATCTCAGATGAGGACAACAGCATTGCTGCTATGTACCAAGCAATTGGTGAGCTTCCTCAGGCCAATAGGGACACCCTGGCTTTCCTCATGATCCACCTGCAGAGGTATGACCAAATGGACTGGTAGTTCTGAAAGGCAGATGTTGCCACTGGTGCCTGGTAATAGGCTTTTGTTATTGCTTGTGAGCATAAACTCTTCATCCTGGAAAAAAATGCTTATTTGGAGGCTGAGGTGGGTGTGGGATGGGGGAGTTGTATGACAAGTGAAGGGGAGAAGCTACATTCTCTTATTGTTTTTAATACAGGGTGGCTCAGAGCCCAGAGACTAAAATGGACATCACCAACTTGGCCAAAGTCTTTGGTCCCACAATAGTTGCCCATGCGGTACCTGATCCTGACCCTATGATGCTTCTGCAAGACACTAAGCGACAGCCTAAGGTGGGTGAGCAGAGGGGCCTGCTTGGGCTGAATGTATCCCCTTTAACAGGCTCAAATGAATTGCTGGAGGGAGCTGAGGTGATGCTTGTCTAGTACCAGTGTGTCAAAGCTGCGTGCTGGTCTGTAACATCATCCCCCCTACTTGGCACTGATGAGGCTGCACCAGTTCTGGGTGTTTTGCTACAAGAGAAACATTGAGGTGCTTAAGGGGGCCCAGAGAAGGGCATTGGAGCTGGGAAAGGCCTGGAGCACAAGTGTGATGAGGAGTAGCTGAGGGACTGGGCCAGGGGAGGAGTTTAGCCTGGAGAAGAGGAAGCTCAAGGGGTCCTTATTGTGCTTTACAACTACCTGACGGGATGTAAAGAGGTAGGGGTCAGTCTCTGTTCCTGAGGAACAAGGGGTAGGACAAGAAAAAAAGACCTCAAGCTGTGCCAGGGGAGGTTTAGAATGGAGATGAGGAACAATTTGCTCCCCACAGGTGCTCAGGCTTTGGAACAGGCTGCCCAGGGCAGTGCTGGAGTCCTTGTCCCTGGGAGTGTTCCCAAACTGTGTAGTGGAGGCCCTCAGTGCCATGGGTTAGTGGTGGACTTGACAGTGCTGGTGTAATGGACTTGATCTTAAAGGACTTTTCCAACCTGGTTCATTCTGTGATTCCATGATTCTACTCTTGGGTCTCTGTAGGTAGTAGAGCGACTTCTGCTGCTGCCTATGGACTACTGGAGCCAGCTGATGATGGTGGAGCAAGAAAACATTGACCCAGCACATGTAATAGAGAATGCCAATGCCTACTCCTCACCACGGACACCAGATGTTAAAGGTAACCCCTGAGTTCTGCTTTACTACTTACTGGCTATGCAGCTGCTGTTGTAAAAATAATGCCCCTCAGTCAGAGCTGCTTGAGGCTTTGGAGCATTCCTGTGTGCTTCATGGAGGAAGAGGGAAGAAGAACATGCCAGTAAAACACTAGCGTTGTCTAGTATTTTTGGCAGATGCTAGGGAATGTCTAATGTTCCTTGCATGGCAATGAATACTTCAGCTGTCCCCATGTTGCTCACTTCATTGCCTCTTTTTTGGCAGTGAGCATACTTGGCCCCCTCACTACTCCGGAGCACCAGCTCTCCAAGACTCCATCATCCAGCTCCCTGTCCCAGAGGGTCCGCTCTACCTTCAGCAAAACCACCCCCAGGTAAGTGCCAGTGGGTGTTATGGAGATGTTGGGTTTACTGCAGTTGAGGACTAAAACCAGACTTTTGGAACCTATTCTGGGAGCAGCCTGGATTTACTGAGTTAACTCTCCCTTCATGAGTGCTGTAATAGCAGTGCAAGCTGCATGATGGTTTAATTAGTGGCTTCTTATGGTAGGGAAAGGAATACTTTGTGTGGGAGATGGGTACAAGTTGGGTGAAAGACCCCTGGGGAAGGGAACGTGTTAGACCTCTGTATCCCAAATGCAAACCTGACATTTTTCTACTTCTCTTGAACTAGATTTGGGAGCAAAGGCAAGTCAACAACCCAGCTTGGACATCAGGGTAACTTCTTCGCTTCTCCTATGCTGAAGTGAAGTGGACCTGTGAGGTAGTGTTGTAGCATTTGCACACCAGTATGCACCAGTCCAAGAAACACCGATCCTCTCCGTGGCCATTGGCAGCTTATGTAATGAAATCCTTTTCCATTTAGCTTTCAGCTTAACTGAGACTTTTAATGGGATTTTATTGTGCAATGTATTTTTATTACCTAATGCTGTGCTGAATTTAGTATTGGTGAAGAAAGTAATATCAGGATTTACTCAAAGTATTAATAAAAAAAAAAAGCTAGAGGAACTCAGTGACAATTTTCAGTAGCATCCAGGCTTGTTACCTGTATGGAGTGCAACAGTCATATAAGAATTGTAAGCTTGTTGGATTTTGCTGTTTGGCTTTTAAAGCTCAATCTTGGTTTTTAAAGCTGCTCTTCACACAGCAGTGACACTGATTTGTTGGAATCCAGTCTTTCTGGCAGCGCCCAAGTGTAATTCACGACTTGGACTGTGGTTGTGCAGCCTTTAATCCTGAGGATGGCACTGTTGCCTTTGTCTGATGAGCAAAGGATGCTCTGTTTAACTGCCAGAGGGGCTGTGACTTTAGTAATGAAAGGTTTCCTGGTACTGCATTTACAAGGTGAAAACTGTAGATATAAGCCCCAAAAATTCCCAGGGTAGTCTGAATAAACGACTAGTGCTGCTCAAACTGGTGAGGGATTGTGGGCATGTTAAGAGCATTGTTGCTTTTGGGAGTTCCTGCTTTCCCGAACTGGGATATATGGCCTTGCTTCAGTGCTGTGTGAAAAGGTTTATGGAATGCATACAGAAACATATAAAGAGTCTGTTTTTATTGAGCTCTGGAAAACTGTCATGATTTGTGCAGTTAAGTAAATAATCTGTGACCTGTGGTTTTGTACTCCGACTAATGTTTGTTACTTATTCTATAGAGTTTTACCACCGCAAGAAAGCGAAGCTCCTGTTTTATGTTCAGGCAGAGGCAAGCACACACATGTTTCAAAGGGTTCATGCCAATATAATCACAACTTATGTGTTCCTTAAGCAGCAGCTAGCTCTTGCTATGTTTGTATTTAAAGCAATAGGACAGGCCAGGGACTACCTCTCTGCCCTGTATGCAGGTGCTTCACCCCCATTAAGCCCTCCCCAGCAGTTAGTAACCTTATGGATGACACCACCTTCTTATTTGCTGCAAATAAGATTTCTGATAATGGAAGGCACTTTTCACTCTCTCCCAAGTGGCACTTACGTCTGATCTACAGCAACTCCAAGAGGGTGATGGAGGCCTGTACCTGCAAAGGACTGTGCTCAGCCCCCATGGGCCAAATTCTTCACCTTTGTTTCCATTCCCTCCTCTCAGAGAAGTAGGACTGGGGGCCTGGTGTGTAAATTTGGGGCAGTTAGTTATCTATGGGTGGGCCTGTATTTATGGATGAGGAAAGGGATGGGCTGAGATGCTGATGGAACCCTTGTATCTACATGAGGTGATGGGCCTGCTGTTGGAGAGAGAGATAGACACTAGTCCTGGATGCCTTCTAGCTCTGCAGAAAGGATTCCCTGCTTTGCCCAGGCTGGGGCTCCTTTCATGGCTCTAGTTGGGCTGCAGAAAATTCGGCAGGCAAGTGGCTGTCGGTGTCTTCAATGAAGTGGTAAATAGCAGCAGCAGCAGCCTCACTGTGGTAGTACTGAGCCAGCTGGGTCAGCTTCTGGGCACACTTCCTCCTCATTGCTGTTGCCATGGGAATCCGGTAACCATCCATAAACTTTGCTTTTGCTTCATCAAGTGATTTCTTCTTGTAGAGGAAGAAGTTTCCCCAGTAGAGATTAAGGGCTTGAAGGCTTTTGAGGCTCAGGGTGTCCTTTCTTTCATGCAGCTCCCTGTAGATCTTCTCTTCCTGTGCTGGGTCTCTTGCACCATATAACTCTGCAGCTTGCAGCTTTACGAACACAAGATCTGGATGTTCCTGAAGAATTTTGCTGAGGTCCTTGATGGCTGCTTCCAGTATGTCATTCTTGTCTTTGTTATCTGCATTAAGCCACTGTATCTTGTAGCACTTGGCTAGGGCTTGGTAGAGAAGGTGGTAACCTGGATTCTGCTCCAGGGCTTGCTGTACTATCTTAATTGCCTTCTCTGGAGCATTTCTTTTCAGCCAAAAGTAAGATGAAGCCTTGAGGACATCAGGATCAGAGCTTTTCTCTATGTTTTCTTCTATCAAGTCAATTGATCTTTCTCTATCCACTTGTTCAAGTAGCATGGCTAAATACATTTTGGCTCTGTAGTTATTTGGGTGCTCAAGAACAGTTCTTTCCAATTGGGTTCTAGCTTCCTCTGCAATATCAGGATACCAGAAGTAACTCCAGGAGCAATAAAGAGCCATTCCGAGCCCGGCACGGAAGTTCCTGTTCTCCGGTTCGAGCATCAATGCCACTTCAAAGCACTCTCTTGCCCGTTCTCCATTCCGGGATCTGATAGCCAGGAGGGACCAGCCTTTCTGGGCCTGAATGTATGGGATCAGCCGCGCATCTAAAGGAGTTGTGCAGAGCTGCTCAACTTGTTCCAGATAGCTTTCAGCCTCCTGGTAAGAGGCCTGAAGGTAATGAATCCAAGCATAATTCCCATATATAACCAAAGAGCTAGCAGCAGATGCCTGCTGCTCATCTTGCCTCCCATACTCTTCAGCATCCTTAAGGCTTTGCAGGGCTTCTTTGTTCTGACCTTTCAGCTGGTACAGGTATGCCTGCAGCCCCAAGAGTGCTGCCTGGTTTTGGTGGGGTGTGTACTTGATTTCAACAGCCAGCTTCTGCAGGACATGGCTTATATCAATGTGGCCTGCTATACTCAAATGCCAGGTGAAATGGCATTGAAGGGCATCCAACTTTTCCTTCAGCTCTTCCTTGCTGCAGGAAGGAAAATGTGAGTTAGGAATAGGCAGCGTGTGGTGCTCTGTGGTACCCACACAGAGCACAAAGGAGCTTCTAGCTGCACTTGAAACAAAAGGGAGGGAGAGGTGGAGGATAGGGCTCTCCCCACTCAAGCTACTAAAAATCCTGTATCTTTGTTCCAATCCCCCCATTTTCAGTGAACCATCTAGGAGGCTTCTGGCTTCTTGCTCTCCAAAGGGGAATTATCAGTGCCTGAAGCCAGGGCTATCAAAGGCCCTAAGATGGACTTCAAGAAACAGGAAAAGTAGAGCCAGCCAAAACTACACAATGAAAACTTCTCTGCTCCCCATGGAAAGGAAGAAATAGGGGCTGTGCCTTCATGTGAGCGATGCATCAAGAGATGGCTCAGCAGGGAAGTCCAACAAAAAGAGCCATGAAGATGTTGGACTAGAGCATCTCTTATCTGAGGAAAGGCTGAAAGAGCTGGAACTCTTCAGCCTATAGAAGAGAAAGCTCAGAGGCATCTTAGAAACACACATAAAAACCTGAAGGGAAGGTGCAAAGAACACAGAACCAGACTTTTTATCAGTGGTGCCCAGTGTTTGGGACAAGAAACAGTGGGCACAAATTAAAGCTCATGAAGCTTTATCAAGAATCAATTTGTCTTTTAGTTGGGAGAATGATAGAGTACCAGCACAGCTTGCCCAGAGGCATAGTTGAGTCTCTATCCTTGGAGATATTCAAAAGCTGTTTGGATGTAGTCATGGGCAGCCTGCTCTTAGGTGGCCCTGCTTGAGCAGAGGCTTGGTTAAGGTGCAACCTCCAGAAATCCCTTCCAACCTGAACCATCCTGTGGTTCTGAACAAGGACCTTTTGCAGAGCATCGTCAACCCAAAGCCACTCTCTGGAGCTGCTCCAGGATTGGAAGCTGTGCACTTACCTCATGCTTGCTGTGGATGAAGTGGCACCCTTAGGGTGTGATGGCTTGGGCTGGATCTCTTCCACACTGCAGCAGATACAGAGGGTAGCACTGTGTAACTTGTTAACTGACCCTTAAATAGAGAGCATTTCTGGGAGGAGTCTGATGAAGCCATTTGACTTGGAAGAAACAAAACTGAAAGAAGAAACTTAAGCCAGAAAAGGAAATATCCTGATTTCTCTGTCTAGAAGCTACTACCTTCCCTTCACAAAATGGGACTGGGATCTGGATAAAGAACGGGAACCCTGTCAGAGCAGCAGGACCTGAACGTACCTCTGGAGCCCTTCTTCCTACTGCAGCTGGCTTTGTTGGCATTAAAGCTTTTAAGAAGTAACAGGGTTTAGCTCATAGAAGATTCTGGGTGACAGAGTGCAAATATGGTATTGCCATCATTGTTGAAAGGCTCTGACTGGCTCTCAGACCTTGGCACTGGGCCTGTTGGGCTGGTTTTGTCTGGATCTGTCCCAGCCTGCCTGGAGCTTTGCAGTACTTTGTTTAGCTGTAACTCCCTAGCAACAAGGTCCTTCTTACCCATTCAATTTGAATTGGCATGGGTTTGTATAACTGAGGTGCAATGTCTGTGCCTGGGATACGTCCCATGTGCTTGCTTGAGCAGGTTGTGCTGAGGCAGGGTCAGTGTTGGGGTATGAGCAACTCTTTGGTGATCCATTGCTGAACATGAGTTTGGCAAGTGACAGAAACCAGTGTTAGAGGTAACATAAAGCCAGGTAAAAGATGGGATCCACAGAGAACACATAATGCACCTGTCTGTAACATGGAATTGCAGCTTTATGAAGAATGATCCAAGTATAGAGGCCAGTAGCAATTCCATTGAATAACAACCAAATAGCCCCAAGTTGGTAATGAAGCACAAATGAAGAAACCATCAAGCCTATAATCATATTCTTCCTAGCAAAGAAGAAATGAAACCCATCAACATCACTTTTCCCCCCTCAGGGTGTGGATGAGTCACTGCAGCAACAGAAGAAAGGGGAATTTGCCATTAAAGGATTAGGATAGGTACTTTTGTCTGATGTGTTTGTTGGTTTTTATTAGGGACAACCTTTAATCAAAATGGAATAATTTGGATTTTTAGCTGTTAGCACTGCTGGAAGAGGTTGAGCAGTAAAGGATTATAGAATCACATAATACTTAAGGGAGGAAAGGACCTTAAGATAATCTAGTTCCAGCCCTTCCATAGGCAGGGATGTCTCATACCAGGACATGTTGCCCAAGGCTCTGTCCAGCCTGGCCTTGAACACTGCCAGGGATGGGGCAACCAAAGCTTCTCTGGGCACCCTGTGCCAGCGCCTCAGCACCCTCACAGGGAAGAGCTTCTTATCTCCAAGCTGAACTTCCCCTGTTTCAGTCTGTACCCATCACCCTTTGTCCTATCACCCCAGCCCCTGATGAAGAGCCCTTCTCCAGCATCCTTGTAGCTCCTTCAGACCCTGGAAGCTGCTCTGGTGTCCCCATACAGCTTCTCTTCTCCAGCCTGGCTCCATACAGGAGCTGCTCCATCCTCGTGGCCTCCTCTGGCCTTGCTCCAACAGTTCCATGTCCTTATGCTGAGGACACCAGAACTGCTCACAGTGCTGTGAGTGGGCTCTCACAGAGTAAATTGATTCATCTTGATTAGATTGAGGCATGAATTAGACTATGAATGAGCTCTTATTCTTGAATCCACACATAAACATCTCCTTTCTGTCCGCTCTGGCTTGCCCAAGCTGTTCCTCCATTGCTGGCGTGGCCAGGATGAGGCTGTGTGTGTTGGATGGCAGACAGACAGACAGACAGACGGATGCTCTCACTCCCTGGGGCAGGCGCTGAGCTGGGCTATGGGCAGTGCTGGCAGAATGAAGAAATCCAGAGCTCAAATCCCTCAGGCCTCAGCAATGCTTTTTGGCTCTTTCTCCGGCTAATATTAGGACTGGTTTGAGGAAGATTCTGGTTCCATGGAATCGCTATTAATATCATACAAAGCCTGGATGGAAATCAAAACTAACAGCAAATGAGAAAGCTCCTGATGACAGAGCCAAAGAGGAAGTGCAGGCAAGGCTTGGTGCTGGCAGAGAGAAAAGGGGGGAAGGAAAAGCAGAAGAGCCGCAATAAGATGCGAAGAAGTAAAATACATTGGAGATAGCTCAAACCCACTGCTTGCCTCCAAACCAGTTCTGTTACATCAGATAGCACTGATCGAATTCTCTGAGCTGATTGAAAGGAAATCCTGGTTTATTGGCCCGGATGTTTCCGAGTTGGGAAAAGCACCCATCTGTCAGCAAGTTCCTCTGCAGCTCATTCAGGAATGAGAGGGTTTGCACCAGCCTGGTGCTGTAACCCCAAATGTGCCTTGGAAATGAAGCTGCTTTTCCACTTCTCAAGTCTGTTCCATTTACCCCAGCCGTCTGTTGCTGTTACTAGGCAAGCCTATGAGCCCTGGTTTTCATCTTCCTTTGTAACAGCTGTTGTACTCGGGGTAATCTAGGAGTAGAGATGTGGTTTGCAGGAACAAAGGAGTCCAAATGAGGAGATGCAGACAGGCCAGCAGGCTCTGAGTCCTTTATCAAGCAGGAAAAGGAAGATCTCCAGGCTCTTAACCTGATTCTCCTTGGACGTGATGGAGGGGCTCTGAACCCCTGAAGTGTTCTGCGACACCAAGTGAGAAAGAGCCTGGAAGAGGGCTGGGACATTTCAAGGAGCTTCAGCTGAGTAGCAAAGGCCAGAACTAAAAATAGACATGCAGCAGCAGGATTTCCCTGGCAAAGTCCGCGTCTTGGCTCAGTATTTCTCTTAAGTGCATCCAAGCTCTTTGTGGCACTGAAGTCCAGGCGAGGCCTCTATGAGTGAAAAGGCAGGTAACAAGAAGGTGGTTTCTGTTTCAGTGGCACCTTTTCAGATCACATCAATTCCACTGTTCCAGGCCTGTGGTTCTGCTTGTGGATGTGCACTCTCCTCCAGGGAAAGAAGGCGGCAAAAGGAGAGTTTTCCCAGCGTACCTGTACGTGCTCAGAAGCGTTGGTTCAGAGCTTTAGTCATAGAGCCACAGAATGGTTTGGGTTGGAAAGGACCTTGAGGTCATCCAGCTCCAACCCCCTGCCATGGGCAGGGACACCTCACACTAGCCCATGGCACCCAGGGTCTGTCCAACCCAGACTTGAGCACCACCAGGGATGGGGCAGCCACAGCTCCTCTGGGCAGCCTGTGCCAGCGCCTCAGCACCCTCACAGGGAAGAACCTCTTTATCTCCAAGCTGAACTTGCTCTGTTTCAGTCTGAACCCATCACCCCTTGTCCTATCATTATGTGCATGAATCCCTAGCCAAGAGCTGTGCTGACAGAAGCCTGCGGGCTCCATCTCCTCAGGACCAAAGCAGGTAACGTTTATCCTAGACAAGCACTTTCATACTTCAAAGATGCCTCTTTCCTCCTACTGCTCTGCTATAAGGCAATTGCTTCTGAGCCCAGACCTTATGTTTTGTACCAGCAGATGGCAGAGGGTTTCCACCGATGAGCTGCAAGACACAGAGGCTGGGTGTGGGCATGGCTATGCTCTGGCCAGGCTAGGACCAGCAGCTACGCTTTGGCACCCTTTCCCAATGGCTTCTTCTTCATTCATCCTTATTTGGATGCCAAGAGCTCTATTTGGAAATGTGGTGTTTTCCTTTGGGTGCAAACAGGGAGGGAAAACAGAGTGCGTGAGCAGCCTATGGAGGGCATTCACCCTTCACAATTGAGCACAAAGGGCCCAAGCTAATGACCAGCAGCAAGTTTCAAATGGAAAAGGCAGTACTTTTTCCCTATATAACATATACTGAGACACTGAGTGCACCATTGTGTCAAACACCCTCTGCCTCGCCAGAAATATTTGACCCCCGTGTTTGCAGAGGCTTTGAATCACAGAATCAGCCAGGTTGGAAAAGACCTTTAAGATCGTCCAGTCCAACCATTATGTGAGCGTACATCAGCAAAGAGCCTCTCTGTGCATGCTCCGATTCTTAACACCTACCCGAATTACCTGATACTGCAAATGAGATCTGTTGAAGTGCTGTGGATAAAGGTGGTGCAGACGTTCTGCTTCAGTGACACAAGAGCATCACACAACGTAACCACCAGAGATTGGCTTTGCTGCCGTGGGATGATGCAGGGATCTCTATCTGGGGATGGCATTGGACACCTTCTCTGGACACCCCTGGTTCTCCCCAACCCAGACAGGGGTTGCTTATGGAACTGTGTCTTCTATAACCTGCAATGAGAGCTGGGCAGCTTCTCCAGCACGCACAGGGAATGGAAGAGCTGTTGAGTGTTCCAACATCTTCAGCTGAAGCACCTTCCCCACACGTTGATTAACCTGAATTAATCTGTCTCTGCAAATAGGAGGATTTGACTGTTTCTAGTGTGGTGAGCCAGTGAGGTCGCTGCCAAGGCTTGATCAACAGAAGTGCAATTCTAGGGCAAAGAAAAGAGATGATAGTGAAGGGTTCAGTTAACTGACCTCAAAAACACAGCCCTCGCTGGCTGTGGGCTACGTGACCGCCTCACCATCTCACCACGTACAAAGGGTATGTCTGCAACGGGCTGGAAGACACCCTGATACCAACGAACATCCCTGGCTCCTCAGGGAGGGCTTCTTATCTCCAAGAGCAAAGCCTTCCCTTCTATCAGCACTTAGAGAGACACTCAACTGTCTTCCAACTGCTCTGATGTGGTGATAAGTGCAGCGCGTTTGCTGCTCAGCCTGGCTGGGAAGCTCCAGCACAGCAGAGCCTGATCTAGGGCAGGCAGCTTGACAGCAAAGCCCCTGCTGTAAGCACGTGGAGGAGTTGGGATCCAGAGAGCTATTAACTCATTGACCCAGCTCATGCCCCACAAGGGGCTGTAGCCTTTGGGCCAGCTCCTAAGACAGGCTAGTGCAGAGCTGCCTTGTGAGCACTGGCAATATAAGGTGCAAGTGGCTCGCTCTTACACTGCACATAGTACCTGTTGCTTAATTCTGCAGCCTTCTGTATTGTGGTTGCTGAAGGAAGCGGTGAATAACCCTGCTTGGCAAAAGGGCTGGGGCTGAACCCCAGTTCCAGACCATAGGAAAGGGTAAAAGAGGATCTGTGGGGCATGGTGGGTGTTAACTAGTGAAAACCAGAGTGTGAGAGAAAATCAGATCCTCTGATTCCAGCCGCTGGTCCTAGGGCACATGGTGCCATATCGTGGCATAGAAGTAATAAGGAACTGTGGTCTTCAGATTCTGATCAGATTGCAGCAGTAGCATGCACTGTGCCAAACAGAGAGCAATCGGAAAAGAAGAGGAGCTGGAGCAATGACAACCTCCCAGTGTAACGTGTAGAAAGAAAGAACAGGCAGTGGATGATTCAAACATGGTCATTAAAGTAATATAGGTATTGAAGGATGAACCTGTTTCCTGCACGGCTTGGAAAAGCCCAGCTCATGGTACCCTTGGATCAGTTAACAGCAGCTGTAAGTTCAGGCAAGATCTGCCTCAGAGGAATGCTCAGGTGCTTTGCATAGGTTTAAAGAGTAGTAAGGAGAGAAGAAATCTCAATACTCTCTGCTAAAAACCAAGCTAGAAAAGCACAGATGTTCCTTATAGACTTTCAGGGCATCTGGGCAAGAGGTGAAGAGAATAAAACCATACAGAACCCTCTAGAAAGAGAAAACTCCAACGCCGCTCCCTCATTCCGGCTCTTCATCAGCTTTCAGGAAGCAAAGTGCCAGAGGTGAAAGCTTTGCTTCTGCTTCATCCTCTTGCTCTCATCCTGGACCTGTCTCAGCCCACATCTGGCACTGGGATGTGGTGAAGACGTGGTGCTCTGTACATCTGCAGGTACCATCGCAAGAGCTGTTTTAGCGGCTTCAAATAGATGTTGAATTCAACGTGGTACCCACGTTGCTTGTAGCATCTTCATAGCCCACATTTGGGAGCACAACCCCGTACATCCGTGGGGGACACTGCCTATTGCTTGACCGAAGTCTTCTCCAGGGTCACGAGGCACCCAGGTAGCCCACAGAGCTGTTCTCTTCCTATGGCTCTCTTCATTTTTCAATTCAAAGGAGCTGCAGCCCTGATAAGGCTGTCAGAGCTTTCCAAGTGGTTTATTTTTGGCTTCCAGAGCCAGCTCTGTGCCCTGAGCTGTGCTTTAGGTGCTAGAAAGACACTTGAAAAGATAGACCTCAAGTGAGCTCTTCAACCTGCCCAGGATTTCGAGTGCTTTAATTCAGTCCTTGTGATCCTATTTCATTTGATGGGCTTGGAGTTGACATTTCAGTGTCACGATGCTGCTCCTCACATGGGCACTTCTCGAGTCCTTCAACCCCCTCTCTCTAAAGCTCTAAAGGCTCTGAACGAGTCCCATGGATGAACCCAGCAGTGACTTTGGCCCTGCAATCACTGATCCCAGATGCCATTCCCAAAGAGCTCCCAGCAGCTCAGCCCCCTGCTCCTGTGTGCAGGCAGGAGGCTCCATCCGGAGCTGGAACACAGCAGCCAAGCAGAGTTTCCTTTGAGCTGCAGATAAACAGATTCTGCTGATAGGGAGGCCCTGCTCAAACAGAGCCCGGGCTTCCAGCTCCAGGGCCAAAGGGGAAGGAAGTATCTAATACTGTGAACATAGGACAGAGAGAGAAAAACAACACTTTGAGATGCATCACCCTTAAACATATGCCTTGAGCTGTTAACCCACTGCTGCCAATGGTGAGCATCCCAAAGTGAGCCATGAACCCACTGCTGCCAATGGTGAGCATCCCCAAAGTGAGCCATGAACACACTGCTGCCAATGGTGAGCATCCCAAAGTGAGCCATGAACCCACTGCTGTCAATGGTGAGCATCCCAAAGTGAGCCATGAACACACTGCTGTCAATGGTGAGCATCCCAAAGTGAGCCATGAACACACTGCTGCCAATGGTGAACATCCCAAAGTGAGCCATGAACCCACTGCTGCCAATGGTGAGCATCCCAAAGTGAACCCTGAACCCACTGCTGTCAATGGTGAGCATCTCAAAGTGAGCCATGAACCCACTGCTGCCAATGGTGAGCATCCCAAAGTGAGCCATGAACACACTGCTGCCAATGGTGAGCATCCCCAAAGTGAACCCTGAACCCACTGCTGCCAATGGTGAACATCCCAAAGTGAGCCATGAACCCACTGCTGCCAATGGTGAGCATCCCAAAGTGAACC